>JAODAL010019399.1:0-72148 GCA_025379985.1 Phyllomedusa bahiana | reverse complement strand
TCCAAAACGATTTAACCACCCACTTTCCGGCCCCGAAAGTAGCGGTGCGGAGCTCCCCCGAGGACGGTGGTAACAGTCAATGTTGGGAGCATTGTGGTAAAATCACCTACTCGGCGGTGTGGGAAAGTTTTTGACAAGACCCCAAAAAGAGGCGAACATGGCTATATGTAGAATCTGGGGCCCCAGAAAGTAAAGAGAGAACAGGGACCTAACGTAGGCACCACAACCCTGCATAAACAAGCAGTGTCACCAAACAGTGGCCTGGGAGAAACATGTCTAAAATGTGGTGGTCCATCCTGTCGCAGCAACAGCAGCAGCACCCAGTGGTACGCCTCCCATTTCAGGCAGTTAAGACTCCACCACCTCTGCCGAAGACAACTCCCTGTCTTTTCCATCATCTACCGGTCCAGATATTCCTGCTCCTCGGCACTCATGGTGCCAGCAGTCTTTCACCGAGAAGATTGCCAAGAGACAGCAGCATGCATCTAGCCATCCCTAAGTGCAGAAGCTGTCCATGCTCCTATCCAAGTTGGTTTTACTGCAGTCCCTCCCTTTTCAAGTGGTGGACTCTGCACAATTCAGAGAACTGGCCAGGAAACTTTGCATGCACTTCTACCATTCCTACACCGCCAAGCACACCCTCCTTCAGCTAAACAGAACAGAGAAACTATAAACAGAGAACAACAGGGAGAAATCGATGAACAGGGCAAAACAGGGAGAAATTTATGGACAGGAAGAAATATATGAACAGGGAGAAATTGATGAACAGGGAGAAATTGATGAGCAGGGAGAAATTGATGAATAGGGAGAAATTGATGAACAGGGAGAAATTGAGGAACAGAGAAAGGCCGTTGACGATTTTTTGCTGATCCAAGTGGACAGGAGTACTCCCCTGTGTAATTTTGATGTCAGCCAGTGACAGCTCATGCGTGACACCTGCCGTTTGCTCAGGCCCTTTGAGGTGGACACATTATTTGTCAGTCGCCAAAACTATGGGATGAATAACGTCATTCCACTGCTTCATGTCCTGGAACAGATGCTGCATAATCTGTCTGGTCAGGGGACTGAAGACATGGCGACTACATCTCACGGCCACATGAGTCCAATGGGGGCTGAACTAGAGGAAGAAGAGGAAGACATTGGAGCACAAGCATTGTCTGGTGAAATGAGTGGTTTTTCTACTCAGATGACAGGAGAGGAGGAGCAGGAGCAGCTGGAGGAGGTAGAGGGAGATGAGGCCCCAAGCACCCCCAAGCACCGTGGCAGTATACAGTGGAGATGGATGCAGGGAGTCCCTCATAATCACTTGCACAGATGACCCGCTGCATGCTGATTTGCCTGGCTAGTGACAGCTGAATTGTCACCATCCGGCAGAGGGATCACTTATGGCTCGCCGTCCTCTTGGACCCTTGTTACCGGTCCCAAATGGGGGCATTTCTTCACCTGCCAAGACGGAGGACAAACTCAAGTACTATAGACACATCCTATGTAGTCAGTTGGCCGCGCCTATCTGCGCCATGGCCCCATCCTCTAGCAGGTCTGACCGGGTGGTTCATCAGCGCTCATGTACCACTGCCACAGCTGCTGTGGGGGGATGGGTGGTTAGGAGCAGTACCAGCTCCATTAGCAGCAACCTGAGAATGGAGTTGTTGAGGAGCAGCTTTCTTCACCCCCTGGTGATTTAGGTATCCACCAGCAGCAGTACCTGGTGCAGACCCTGAACCCTGGATTCTTTTGGATACCTGCCTCAGCTACTATTCTGATGCTGCCTAATGCCCCACATTTGCTGCCAGCTGCTTCTTAAACCACCCACCATCTTTACCATGGACTGGTATTGACACCCACCTCCCCACTCTTCACTGGGCAATTATGTAGCCTTCTGATGCTACTGCCACCTCACCACTCAAGGTCTCCTCATTGCTGCTCAACTGATCACTCTCCTCAGTGACCGCTCTGTGGTTTTCTAATGCTGTTTCCACCCTCCACCACTTTATGACATTGCCACTATGTTTGGTTTTCCCCTTTTTTAATCTGTCACAAGGAATAAAAAGGACAAACACAACCGATTGTGTTTTCGGAGAAGCCGTAAGGCTAGTATGACATGGTCCTTTGTTTGCATCAGGATTGTCAGATGAGTAGGAAGCCAAAATCAGGAGTGGATACAAAACACAGAACACATGCAAACATTCCATTTACTATTTTTGGGTTCAACTCTTTTTTCTTTTTGGCTTTAGCAATGGTGGATTATTGACCAACTGAATGCGGACACTGAAGGATCAAAGGAATGGCAAAATGATTGACGTCAATGCAAAATTACTGATAACACCCTTTACAATCTTTTGGGGGTGCTCTAAATGTATCAGCATTTAACAGAATCACCACAATAAATGAAAAAATTAACTGCCACAAATAGCAATATCCCAAGAGATTGCATTTGAGAGGTATGTAGGGCTGAAATACACAAACACTGGATTTGACACAGAATTCTCCACAAAAAGTGAATAAATTAACTCTTGGCCACAGATTAAAATACCCCCACCGTTCTGAAGTTGATGGACGTCAGGCATGTATGTGGAAGAAATACACACACCCTGTATTTCACTCCAAATTAACCCACACAACAAGAGGAGAAATTAACCCTTGGATATAAAATAGCCTACAGAAAAGAAAAGATGAAATTGTCGCATATATGGGGCAGAAAAACACCCACCCTGGACTTTAGGGAGAATATCCCACAAACTAAAACAAAAATTATAAAGCTCTTTGGCCCCAGCCGCTGATAAAAGCAGTTTGTTTTATAATGCTTTATATAGAGCAGAATATACACAACCCATGTTGAGGTTGATGTGTGCAACTGTCACATATTTATGGTTGTCTCCCCCCCCCCCCCAGTCGCTGAATAAAGCAGTTTGTTTTATAATGATTTCTATAGAGCAGCAGCTGGATGCTTATGCCAGGACAGACTGTGAGAAGTGTGAGAATTTTAAGATGGGGGTCGGTAAATTTATAGTGCTGTGACATCACAGAAACCCGCCGTCGCTGATTGGCTTCATGTCTGCACATGTCCTTGAGGATTTTCCTCTCTTCCTCCCACACTTCTCTGCCCCCTGTAACCCCCATGTGCTTGCGGCCATTTTGCCAATAAAAAAGATGCTTCTTTTCCCGCAATCACCCTAAATTTTGGGCCCTTTGGGTAAAGAACCAAATTTTTTTCCTAAAATTTCAAAATTAAATTCTACTTCCTTAGAATCAATTCCCCCATCCTAGCACAGATTTTTGGGTTAAGTTGCGGGCCCTTTTTCCCGCAGAAAATTTTTTTCCAGTTTGGGTTTTTTGAAACTAGTAAAGGTGGCGGAGTGTCTGATGTGTTGTGGTAGTCAGTTCCAGAGTATGGGGGAAGCATGGAAGAAGTCTGGGAGATGGTTGCATGAAAAGGTGACAAGAGAAGAGCAGAGAAGAAGGTAAACAGTAGTAGAGAGATGAGACAATGGTTGGATAAAGGAGATGGGTAGAGAGATGCTTCTTAGGGATGGGTTTGTACAAATTAGCTTGGGGAAAAAAGGGAACAATTTTCAAATTTTAGCAACAGGTTGAAAGTATGGGTTTTGGGGCCCGGGGTTACCAAAAATTTTAAAGGGTTTGGGGATGAAAATTGGGTTTCAAAAGCACAAGTATTCCTGCCCTCTAAGGGTTTGTAAATTCTTGAAGTGCGACAAAATTTTCCCATCGGGAGATGGGGAGCAGTGAAAAAAGAGAAACCCGGGAATAAGCAAAAAATTTTAAAGTTTGGAAACATTTGTTAAGGGGTTATAAAACAGAGAAGATATGAAAAAAGGCAAAGTAATTTTTTTTGGGCAGAATAATTTTAACTTGAAGCTGAAAGTTTTTTGCATGTATAAAAGTCTTCTTTTGGGGGCAGGTTTTTTTTTTCCCACCACAGAGTGGCCCTGTATCCTCTCTAAAAACCCCCACACTGTAACGGCGGGGTTAGGGGAACTGCTGGCCCACCGCAAGCGATGGTATTTAAAAGCCACCCCCAGGGAACGAATTTAAGCACCCCCAAACTTTCACCAGAGCCCCCCGCAAAGGGGGAGGGGTTTTGCTGCGGCGTTGAGGCTACCAGGTCGTCCCCCCTGCCCATGACTTCCTGCGGGGGGCAGCCGAGGTCCCGCGTATCCCGAATCGAGCCCGGGAAATCGTAGTCATGGGCCCAGCGGGAAAGGGTGGGGCAGGCGAAAAGGGTTCGGGGTTTCGTGGACAGGCGGGAAGGGTTTCGGGCTGGCGGCAGGGGTTTCGGATCGAAAAAACGAAGCAAGAGGTCTGGTAAAAAGGGAAAGGGGGCAGAATATACTTAGGGGGGCCGCTTTAGCTAAGGAAAACGGGGGAAACATAATCCAGCACAGATTGACAGTGACTTTAAGCTTAAATGGGAGGGGCGTCTGGCAATTACCCCAATTTAAAGGGACGCGGGCCCCCTTTAAAAAACTTGGGGAACGAGGACGGGCACGCGCCCCCTCGGCGGGAAAGAGGGGCGGACGGGGAAAAGGAACGGGGTCGGGTGAGCCCCTGTGCGCTGCGGAAACCGCCGCCCCGTCCTCGGCAGCGTTGCCCCCGTGGGCCCGGCACACAACCCGGGGGGGCAGACAGGGTTTGCGCCCGGGGGCCCCGGGGGCCGCGGGGGGGGGCCCCCGTGACGGGTCCCCCCCCCCCTTAGGTCTCCCCCTCTTTTTGGGGGCCAAAGGGAAAATTTTCCCGGATCGGGTCCGGTTCAGGATTTTGGACTCCGTTCCCAGGACCTCTTTTCCGGGGCCGAACCCCCTCCAATCTACAAGAAAAAACCCCTTTTCCCCCTGATGGTCTCATATCAAAAATTTTGCCCTTTCATTTCAAAAAACCATCAGGGGATTCTAACCCCGGGAGACGGGGGAAAGGCTCCCTCTGGGGAAAACCGGGTTTGGGGACCAAGGGCTTCAGGAGGAGACTTAAATGGCGTTGGGAAACCCCGGGAGATCGGGGGCGGGCCCAGAGTTTGGGCCCCGGGGTTCCCAGGGGTCCAGTACTCTAAAAGGCCCCAAAGAAACCGGGGAAACCCAGTTTAAAGCTAGGGATCTTACCCGTATGAATCTAGAAGTGACCAAAATTATCCCCTGGGAGGAATCTTGGGGGGGGTCTTTCCTCTTGCCCACCATTCGTTTTTCATGGGGGCGAACCCTGGAGAAAAGGGGCTTCTTGGGTCCCCTCCCCCAATGACACTGTTATCTTTAAACCCGGTTGCCCCCACAGCGGGGCCCTTTCGGAGGCAGAACCCAATGGGAGGGGAGGGCGCGGGTGACCCCCCTTTAAAACCGCCACAAGAAATGGAGAGGGGCCCCGTTGAGTTCGGAGCCCCCGGTAAATTATACAGAACTGGGCCAAAAAACAATTGGGACCATTGTCCGGGCGTCCGGACCCCAAAAGGGTTTTCGTAGATACTCCCCAAATTTTTTTTAAACCCTCTCCCCCTTGCCCGTTTGTCTGAGGTTTGATATCGGGGAAAAATCCAGTTTTATTTGAAACCCGGGGAAACCCACAGGGCACCCCCAGAATTTAGAGCCCAAATTTGGAAACCGGCCAGGGATCGGGAGAGTTAAAAAGGGTAAACCATGCAGGCAAAAATGTGCGGGAAAAAAATACCCGCTAATTGAGGAGCTAAAAGGAAGACCGGGCCCGCCGGCCCCCCAAATTTGGGACATTTTTGAAAATGGGTCAGGGGGGACCCCCCAGATAAGGGGAGTTCCCCGGGGAAAGGGGGGAAGGGTCCGTAAAAGAAGTCCATCCTAATGTGTGCCCAAAGGAGCCCCCGGGAACAGGCAGAGGGACCTGGGAGACCTTGGCCAATGGTGTGGAACCTTTTTTTGGGCAAAAGGGGTTAAAGGAAAGAAAAAGTCCTTGCCCATTTTTGGAGCAATTTTTGGCCACCAGTATGTCGCAAGATGAGGAAAAAGGAAATTTTCGTACCCCGGGATGCCCGGGCCCAGAAGAAGCTATGCCCCCCAACCCAAAAATTCTCTTCCTGAGTGCGGGGCGCACATGGGTTTCTCCCCGGGAGACGCAAACGGAATCCACAGGACCCAAATTTTGGACCACCGTTCAGGAAAATGATTGCTGAGAACTGGCCCCTCCCCGGGAAATGTCTGGGGCCCGGGGAAGAGAGAAACTGCCTTGCCCCATTTTTTCTGCCGGGGGGGGGGACTAAATTGTATCTAAAATAAAAAAGAGAGAAAAAAAAGAACCACGGGGCATGGCGAGGATTTAGGCGCGAGCTGTCTGCAGGTTTTGCAGATTCCGATCAGTAAAAACGTCAAAGGGATTCCAGCTCCCTCCAAGAATCCACCCCCTCCTCTAGGGCTAGTTTTAAAGGCCCCAAAACCCCCCCGATCTCCAATGGCATAAATTTTGTTCTGCAAAAAAGAAGGTCTTTGAAAAGAAAACCCCATTTGACGGTCTTGCCTTTAGGGGCCCTTCTGGGTCAGGGAAAAAAAAAAAAAACCCCCACTTTCCCCCCGGGAAAAGGCCCTACCTCAAGGCCCAAGGGTCTCTTTTTGGGAAACGTACGGAAACCCAAAAAAGGTGCAAGGGAACCCAGACTTTTGTCGGGGGAACCTTTCCCCGGCGAGGGGACCAAAAATTTAGGAAATTTTCGTTTTTTCCCCGGTGAGAGCCACGATTTGGGGTCACCAACAGAAATAAACTGCCGTATAGTTGGGGAATCCTAAAAAAACGTTGAAAACGCTCGGGGGACCGACAGGGCCCCCGGCCACGCTGGATCGGGAGAGAGTTTTGGAAAATTTCCAAACTAAGACCTTTGATCCAAAAGACTATGTACCCCAGAAAGGAAGACTGGCCTGGGGAAAACAGCACTTTTTCCCCAAATTGGCATACAGTCGGTTTTCCCGCAGGTTGGTAGGGCCTGGCCACTTGTCCCGTGGTGGGTCTGTTTTGGGCCGGAGAAAAAAATCAAAAAATTTCCAGGGATTACAATGACGCAGGGGTACAGCAAGTCCCAAAAACTTATTGACAAACTCCTGGAAAACGGGCCCGGGGGTTTGCCAGCCCAAAAGGCATCACGAGAATTTTGAAATGGGCCCCTCCCCCCTGTGTTGAATGCCTTTTTCCCAACTCATCCCCCTCACGAATTCTGATGAGGTTTTTAGCTCCACGTAGAACTAAATTTTTGGGGAAGACCCCGGCTCCACCCGGGGGGGTCCACAAGCTCCAAAATCAGGGGTAGAGGGGGAAGGCCCCATTCTTCAACCCTGATCTTGTTTAGCCCTCGTAAAACAATGCACCGGGGGAAGCGAACCGTCTTTTTTCTGGGCGAAAAAGAAGCCGGCTCCGGCAGGCGAGGGAAGGGTTTGCGGGAAAGAATTCCTTTTTAAAAATTCTCCCCGTATGAGGCCGACATGGGCCCGGGTCTCGGGCACAAGAGAGGAAAAGGGCCCCACCCCGGGGGGGGCTGGGGCCCGGGGAAAGGGGGGTCTAAAGGGACAGCATAACGGCCGGAAAAGGAGGGAACTTCTCAGCCTGTTTCTTTTCCCCCGAAAACACTCCAAAATCCCCCGGTACCCCCCCGCTGGCCCAAAACCCCCTAGAAGCCTGACGGACACTGGGGAGGGGCGATTGGGCCCCGGGGGTTGTGCCACCCCCAAAAAAAGTTTCCCGGCACCCCGAACCCCCCAAAGAAGGACTTTTGCCAGGGCTTCCAGTCCCAAACGTAGGGGCTTTGGGGTTCAACCAGGGGGTTTCCCCAACAGGATCGCCGGGAAAAAGCGCAGGCAGAACGTGGAAGGGGAACTTCTCGTTGCAGGGGCCCCAAAACGAGGGTCCCCTGGCCCCGGTGATAAACCGAATGGAGTTTGAAGGACTCCCCACCGAAAGGAAGAATTTAAACAACGGCTTTTTTCCCGACGGGCACCGGGGAAGCGGTACGTGACCCAGAGCGGGATGGAAATTTAAAATTTTCCCCCGGGGGAACCCCAGTCCAGGAAGGCAAGGCCCGTAGAAAAGACCCGCTTTCCCTGGTTTACCCTCCCCCTGGGAACAAAAGTCGGGGGAGAGGAGTTTCTGAGGGACCCCAGGGGAACGCCTCTCCTACAAAACCCCAAAGGGGGCGAGCGTTTTCCCCGGGCCCCTGAGGACGCTGCAGACAAATCCTGTGAAAATGGTCCGGACTGGGGAAATAGAAGGGGAGAGGTTCTCCAGCCTTCGACGGGACAACCCTCCCGACTTTTTACAAAAGAGCCCGGTCCACCTGCAAAGGGTTCTTCAGTAGGAAAACTGTGGAGGAGGCAAACAGAGATCTCTGAAATCTGGGGCCCAAAGAGATAAACGTCGGGGTTGTGCCCAAATCCCCCCCCCCTTTACGGAGCTCCTGCTGTCTCTCCGCAAAAAAAGCACGTCTATGGTATGGCTAATGGATGAGCCACCAACGACGTGGGAGATTTTCTGGCTCGAGAGCGTCCCTTTTCTTTTGCTTGACAGACCCTTTTTTAAATTAAACACAAGAGCGGCGTCCCTTCCAGGTCAGCTCGGATGCTAAAAGTGCGGAATTTAACTGCATAAAAAACCCCCAAGAGGAGTCCCCTTGGGAAGATTAAACAGTGCCATCTCTGTGGAAAAATGCCACTCCAAAGGGTTTCCCCGAAAGTGCTGCGGAATTTATGAGGAAGGCCTGTAGAAACCCGCGGTCACAGGGGCGTTTCCGGTCCCAAAGAGGCGTCGCCCAAAGGGTAGGGCCTTTCCGGAAAGCAGACTCACCACGATCGCCCCCTTTGACCTTCAGTGGGAAACTGGTGGGCCCCATAAACCTCCACGTGAAAAGGAGCACTGCGTAAACGAAACCTCACAGAGTTTTCGAGCCCCCCATAAAAATTTGGAAAGGGGCCATGAAGGCAACCTTCGGCCCCCCGGGTTGCCAGTGGGGAGGGCCGGGATAGAGGAAGACCCCCGGCGAGGACGGTTGCTGTTTTGTTTGGGAAAGCCAGAGTTTCGCATCATGGCGGACAGCTGTCCCATTTTCCCTAGCTTGTTGCGAAAAATCTTTTGCGACGGGTTGGGCGACAATGACGGAGACCCGCAAACCTTGGCAGGGGCACCTTGGGGGGAAACCAAAGGCTGGATCTAACTGTAAGGGCTGGGTAGGGATCCGCTGGTCCACCGCAAGCGGGTGGATGTTTAAAAACCACGCCAGGGAACGGAATCTAAGTACCCCCCCTTTTTTCCCCAAACCCCCCGCAAAGCGGGGTTGACTTGCTAGGCGTGAGCTTTCCCGGTCGTCCCCCCCCCACCCTACTTCCTGCAGTGGCAGCCAAGGTGCAGCAAAAGAAAAGGTCGTAGTCCGAGAATCATAGTCGTAGGCAGGCAGGATCGGGGCAGGCGCAAAGGTTCGTGGTCTGACAGGCGGGACGGTCGGGGCTGGGCGGCAGGGTTCGAGTCGAGAAACAAGCAAGAGGTCTGGAAAACGTAAGGCAGAATATACTTGGGGAAATGCTTTAGCTAAGGACGGGGAAACATAGACCACACAGAGTGCATGACGTAACCCTTTAAATAGAGGAGCGTCTGGCAATTACCAAATTTAAAAGGGACGGGGCCCCTTTAAAAAATTTTCGGAACGACGGCGAGCCCCTTTAAAGGGACGGGCACGCGTGCCCCCCCCGGCAGAGGGCGGGGACGGGAAGGAACGAGGTCGGGTGAGTCCCTTGCGCTGCAGGACCGCCCCGTCCTGCAAAAGCGTGGGCCCCCCGGGGCCCGGCACACCCCCCGGGGGGCAGACCGGTGCCCCAGGGGGCCGAGAGGGGGGGCACCCGGACACGCACAGCCGGGAAACTTCCTCATACCCTCACCTTGTTTTTTTTTTTAACCCACATTTTTACTGACAAAAAATGTTTGTTTTTGAAAATTTCTCTTCTCTGAGGACTACAAACATCACAGGTCTGAGTTTAGCTGATATCCTAATACAACCTAACAATTCATATCCAATCTCCAGAAAGGTGGTGCTTGCCTGTTACGGAGCAGTTCAGATTTGTTCTCTGTCTAAGATCATGGATCTCACCCTTATTCATGGCATGATGGTTATTACAGAGTCCGGACCTGATTGAAAGTCTTGCTCTCTGTCCAAGACTAGGTATTTAGGGGGGCACATATTTTTTAGCAAGAATAGTGGTCACCGAGGCCTTTTATACTTTGTAACAGTGGGGAAACACAGATCTCTTTGACAGTTCTGCTTCCTGTCCAAAACCAGGTATTTAGGAGGGCATATATTATTTAAAAAAGTGGTGGCCACAGAGGCCTCTCATACTTTATACCAGTAGGGGAACACAGAGTTCAGATCTGCTTGACAGTTCTGCTCTCTGTCCATAATCAGCAACATCCTTCTCTGCAGCCTCCCGTCTAGCACTCTTGATCCATTTAAAACCATCCTCAACTTTATCCATCTTATCCACCTCTCCACTCTATACTCCTCTGCCGCTCCCCTCTGCCAATCTCTCCACTGGCTCCTCATTGCCCAACGAATCCAGTTCAAGTTACTAACCATGACCTACAAGACTCTCCATAACCTCTCCCCTCCATACATCTCTGCCATAATCTCTAGATACCTCCCCTCACGCAATCTCCGCTCCTCACAGGACCTTCTTCTCTGCTCTCCTCTTGTCAGCTCCTCACATAACTGTCTCTAAGACTTCTTCCCTGCTTTGCCCATACTCTTGAACTCATTGCCTCAACACATTAGACTCTCCTTCACGTTTTCTAGCCTCAAAGGCAACATTAAAACCAATCTCTTCAGGATAGCCAATAGCCAATAACAATGCTCCTACACCACCCCACATACATGTATGCTCCTCACCTTCTGTCTATTTCCCCCCGCCCCCGTGTAGATTGCAAACCTTCATGTGCAAGGTCTTCTCTCCCTCTATACCAATTGTTAGTAATTTATTGTTACCATTGTTCTTTGTTTGACATATGTTATTTATGGAACCCACCTCGAATGTACAGCACCCTAGAATTAATGGTACTTTAAAATAAATAATAATAATAAGGTATTTAGGTGGCCACACATTCTTGGCAACAGTGGTGGTCACAGAGATCGAACCCTATTGACAGTCTGCTCTCTGTATGAGAACAAGGATTTGGGATCCCTTATTCTTGACCACAGTTGGAGTCACAGTTAGATCTGAATGACAGCCCTGATCTCTTTTTAAGAATAAGTAAATAGGTCCTTCATTCTCATCAGTAGTAGGGGGTCATAGATGTTGCACCTGACTGACAGGTCATATAAGTCAAATTGGTTAATTTTGGGGCAATCCCTTTAATTTTCCCCACTCCAAATCATTGTTTTAATGAAAAAAAATAATCATTCATTTACTGTTTAAGGGTGTGTTGAAGTCATCTGTGTGTTCTTCCAAAATGTATTTGCCTTGTTCTAGAAGAATGTCTAAAATGAAAAACAGGTTCAATCAGCTCAACAAAAAAAAAAAATTAAGGTTTGAATTGGGGGGGGGGGGGCCCTAAATCGATATGAGTTCTGCCCAAAGCTGCTCTTCCTTCTGTGTCCCAAAAAATTACCCCTTCCCCTTTTTAAAGGCTGTGGTTTAAGAAAAAACATAGCTGTTTCCTTTTAAAAGAAACAGCCCAGAAGCCACAAAGTTTGTAAATGTGGTATTTAAAAAAGTTTCAGGCCCCCTCCCTTTAAAAAACCCCTTTAAACCCCTTTACTAAAACTTTGTCATGGTGCTGTTGAGGTTCTATATTATGGGTCTACTCAGCTACTTGCAGCTGGAACCAGCTGGTAACAGCAAGGAACAGAGCTGACTCTGTTCCCTGCGGCTTAATCCTTTAAATTCCCCAGGGGCCACTTCATGCCGGTGCGCTTTTCTCACTCCAAACATCCCCCCCTCAGTGAGGCAGGGGTGTAATCATTTTTAACAAAGCAACTGGAAGCCTTTAAAGGCTTCCATGCTGCCATTTCATGTTTTTGATTTTTTTACCACGCAAAAGTGATAAAAAACCACCCTTTAAAACCCCCTTTTGCTGTTTACACAATGAGGAAGGGTGTAATGTCAATCGTACCCCCTCGTGGTCAAGTTGTGGGGGACTGAAAGTAAAAAAAAAATAATAATATTGTTTAAAAGTATAAAAAATATAAAACAATTTTAAAGTTCAAATCCCCCTCTTCATTTTACAAAAAAATAAAAAAAATACACATAATTGGATCTCCATGTCCCAAAAGTCCAAACAATTTAAATATAACACCCTTTTCCTAGCCACACCCCTAGAAGAAAAAAAAATCCAAAGCCAAAAATTTGGGGTTTTTTTTGGGGCTTTCAGCCCCCAAAATTGGGGAAAAAAAAGTGATAAAAAAAGTTGCATCTTTCCCAAGAAGGTACCAGTAAAATGTAAGAAATAAATCATTTCATTTCTACCGGAAAGTAAATGCTGTAAAACAGACCTCTCGCAAATATGCCACAAGTATGGTTTTTGTCACATTTCACCCCACTTAGAATTTTTTTGGGTTACCCAGTATATTCTATGATCTAGTCAATGATACCATTAGCAGGTACATCTTGTCCTGAAAAATAAAAGCCATCAAATGCCTATTTAGAGCCATAACTTACATAGTTTTAGAGTACATAGTTTATAAGGCTGACAAAAGGCAGACGTCCATCCAGGTCAGCTTCATATGCTATAGTGTTGATCCAGAAGAAAAGAAAAGCACCCATGTGGTAGAAGCCAATTGTCCTCAATTTATGGAAATAATTCCTTCCCGACTCCAATCTGGCATCAAAATAAAATCCCTTATCACAACCTCTCCAGAATCCGTGGTCACTATAAACGTGATATTATTACACTCTAAAAAAATGCATCCAGAACCCCTTTTTAACTCTGTTTAGTAAAGTCACATGACAAGTTTCCTCTGCAAAAAAAAAAAAGAGTTCCACAGTCTCTAACATATAGAATCCCTTTCTATGTTTTTATGTAGAAACTTTCTTTCCTCAAGACATAAAGAATGCCCCCTTGTTCTAGATACATGTCCTGGGTATAAATAGGACTTGGGATAGACCTATTTGACCTTTGATATATGTATTACATAATAATAATAATATTAATAATAATAATAATAATAATAATAAGAAAATAATAATTTTTATTTATATATCCTAACATATTCCGCAGCACTTTACAATTTAGAGGTGTACATACAGACATTATACAATAAAAGAACTTACAAATGAAGACACAAGTATGAGGACCCAGCTCGCTAGAGTATATCCAACTATAAGGAGACAGGTGAGACCAAAGGTTTACGAAGTAGCACATTTTACAAGAGGTCCAGCCATGTTAAATACATCGAGGAGGATATTACATAAAAAATTGGGTGTCCCTGCAACCCATCACAGTAACATCTAAAACAGATAAGTTCCTGAGAGAGCCCTAGAGTAGGGATGCCAAATGTGAGGTGATAGCAGTTAGGGATCATGGTGGCCAGGCCTGAAAGATGTATATTCATGGCCCCTCATAAAACCTATGAGAGTTGTGAATGTGCCAGATCGTCCGAGTTAGCATGTTCACGAGAATTGGCGCCGCACTGTGAAATCTTGAGACGGGCAAGGGAGGTTCGGATGATTGAGGAATGTAAAGTCTTATTATCAATACAGCAGAGCGTAGAGCACGGTGGAAACAGAGGGTGGTAGGGTAGGGTCGACAGAGATGAGGATGAAGTAGTGTTAAGCGCTTTTTATCGACAAAGTTGAAATCGGCAGGTTTTAATGTGATACGAAATTTTCAGATCATTGCGATAATAAGGTTAAAAAATCTGTGCATCATCTATTAAGCTAACGCGCCATTTTGGACGCTTCCTTTCCATTATGGCGTCCAGCAAATCAGCTTACAGTAAAGGAGCATAGAGGGGTGAGATGTGTGTGCGACGTCAATACCTGGAAAGTGTATGGGTTGCGATTGGCTGGAAAAATACATGACCCTCGTTTTAACATAGAACAGCCCTTCCAGTTCAGCACTCATGTCTCTCAGTGTCCTCATAGGAATAGGACGTCCGCCAGCCTGTGGGCAACAGCTCAGCGAAATTAGTCGATATTCTAAGCACAGAGAAACCTCTACTATAAGCTGTGATCCTTCAATTTAGATAGATTAGAGATTTGAAGATTTTATGTAGTTAGCAAGAGAATAATAGCGGCAGCATCGACCGCTTAAAAGTCACGGGGTAAGCGGGGTGGGGGGCGCGCGGGCGAACACAGACAAGCTCTATCTATAAAGAACACTGGGATATAAGTTCACCAGACATAGTGTAGACATTGCACTGTGCAATATCTTTATATTAACAGTTTTCTATTGAAAATAATCCCTGATATTGGGCAGCCTGAACTTATATTGTATGACACATCATTTCTAGTAACTACAGGTCTCTTGTTAGGTGCAAACTCACCTTTTATTTATCAGTAAACATTTCAGATAGTGTTCATTTTCAATTTTACCCCATTCCACCTGTATTGATATATCCACCTTGCAGTTAAATTACAATCCAGCAATGCTGTAGTCCAGCCACAGGTTTTGTTGCCAAAAATTTCGTGATCATACAAAACATAACAGATACGTGTTTTTTTTGTTTATTTTTGCGCACCCAGCTTTGTTTCTTGACGCAGCATCACGTATATCATTAAAACATCAATACAATAGTCACCACAGGTGAATTGAAAGGTGCAAAAAATACGTGTATTATAACGAAAACATAACAATACATGTTTTTTGACTATTTGGCGCACCCAGCTTTGTTCATTGACGCAGCATCCACGTAAATCTTAAAACAGCAATACAACAGTGACCACAGGTGAATTGGAAAGGTGCAAAAATATAACCGTGTATTAATACGAAAACATAACAGATACGTGTTTTTGACTTTTGCGCACCCCAGCTTTGTTCATTGACGCTGCATCCACGTAAATCTTAAAAACAGCAATTCTATAGTACACCACAGGTGAATTTGCAAGGTGCAAAAAAATACCGTGTATATGACGAAAACATAACAGATACGTGTTTTTTACTTTTGCGCACCCAGCTTTGTTCATTGACGCAGCAGCCACGTAAATCTTAAAACAGTAAATTCTATAGTTCACCACAGGTGATTGAAAGGTGCAAAAAAATACCGTGTAATATACGAAAACATAACAGATTCCAGTGTTTTTTGCACTTTTCCCAGTAAGAGATTTGTGATCAGACACCTTTGCAGTTAAATTTGAATCCAGCAATTTTGTTTTGATTTAAGGGATTTGAGAAATAGCTGTGATTTGCCGTCTTTTTAATAAGAGACTATCCAAAACTATTTCCATACCTTCTCAACATTTTTATATCTCTGAACATGGAGCGAAAAGCAAGGTGGTAAGCGAGCAAAAGAGGGGGGTAGCACATGGGGTAGAGGTACGAGAGAAGTGCTCCTTCAGTGCTGGCGACAACACCATGCCACGGGATCGTCAGTTGCAGGACGTCAGGCCTTCATCGCTGGTCAGGCCTGTGATCTAAGTAACGAACATCGTCGCCCAATCTGTCCCTTTAGTGGTTAATGCAACCTGCATCTAGCAGTCTTACCACCTCGTCCTCCAGTCACGCCACAAATGTCGTCATCAGCATCATCAGCATCCGTCCAACATGAAAAGCAACCAAATGCAACTCGTGTACCCCACCACTGTTGATAATTCATTGTCTGAAGACCACTATTTGATGACAAAATGCGGTTGGGGTCCATGAAGGCATGTTTAAAAGATCAAGAGGATGATTTAGCTGCTCTGACGCCCAGTTCTGAGCCATCAGAGGAATGTGACGGAAGCCGGTCAATCGTCCATAAATCCGTGGCGGTCGGGCAACGCCTTGCAGTGTCCCTTGCATGTAAGCCCGCAGCTTCTGGTGCAGAAAGTCAGGACGACCAAGTCCCCTTTTTGATGATGATGATGCATTACGACATTGCGGATCCATCCTGTCTTTATCCGCAGAATTTTGCTTGCGAGCGCTTCATCAGTGGACGAGGAGGAAGACGATGGGTAGTGTCAATACGGGTCCCGCCACAAAAATGAGAGGGCGGTCCGCAGAAGTCCGCGCTATGATCCGCCAACCACGGTCAGCGCAAACCCCGCTCCTCCTTATCGCCGACAAAAGGTCCAGGACCTCTCAAGACTGGCCTTCTTGAGCAAGCCGCTGATTCACCCAGCGATGTCATATGCCGCCTTTGCCGTAAACGCAAAAGTAAGGCAAGAACTTAAGTGGTTGAACCACCACCAACATGATCAAGTCACATGCAGCGAATGCATGAGTTTGAAATGGAGGGAACACTTGGCCTAAAAGGCCCAGGCCGACCCCGGGCCTCTCAACCACTGTCACACCCCTCTGTCACCGCCTCCTCCTCCTCCGCCACCCACCAAGTGCCACCCACCAAGCCCATGTCCTCTCAGAGTCATGATCAGGGATCAGCCTCCCAGCTTCATCCTCCACCGTCGCCCGAGTACCACCAGCACACCAGAGACCCATCCTACCCCATTCTCCTTCCGCCAAGTTGACCGACCATGCACGCCGTACAGTGGCCCAGTCTAGCAGCCACCTTCTGTCTTCCAGGTTTTTGGAGCAGATACACACTTTAAACCCAAACCATCCCAACAGGCGTTGCTAGGGTCCCAATACATCCGGCCCGGCCCTTTGGTTATGTTTTCACATGGCCTTTATTGGTCGGTGAAATCGGTACACACCGCAATACGCTGTGTGTTTTGGAATCACGCGCTGCTCCCCCTGTGCATACAATATGACATGTAATCCATAGCTCTCTAGGACACATACCCACACTCAGACACACACACACTCAGACACACACACACTCAGACACACACAGACACAATCAGACACACACACAGACACACACACAGACACACACACACTCAGACACACACACAGACACACACAGACACACACTCAGACACACACACACAGACACTCAGACACACACAGACATTCAGCTCCACACACACAGACAACTACACTCAGACACACACCGACACACAACTCAGACAAACACAGAGACAACTCAAGACCACACACACACACACTCAGACACACACACACACACACTCAGACACACACACTCAGACACACACACTCAGACACACACACACACAATCAGACACACTCAGACACACACACAGACACACAGACACACACACACAGACACTCAGACACACACACACAGACACTCAGACACACACACTCAGACACACACTCAGACACACACACTCAGACACACACACACACAATCAGACACACTCAGACACACACTCAGACACACTCAGACACACACACAATCAGACACTCAGACACACACACAGACACACACACAAAGACACTCAGACACACACACACACACACTCAGACACACACACAGACACACACACACAGACACACACACAAAGACATTCAGACACAGACACACACACACAAAGACACTCAGACACACACACACACACTCAGACACACACACACACTCAGACACACACACACACACACTCAGACACACACACAGACACACACACTCAGACACACACACAGACACTCAGACACACACACACTCAGACACACACAGACACTCAGACACACACACACTCACACACACACACTCAGACACACACACAGACACTCACACACACACTCAGACACACACAGACACTCAGACACACACACACACAATCAGACACACACAGACACTCAGACACACACACAGACACACACACACACACACACACTCAGACACACACAGACACTCAGACACACACAAACACACTCAGACACACACACACTCAGACACACACACACTCAGACACACACACACTCAGACACACACACACACTCAGACACACACACAGACACTCAGACACACACAGACACTCAGACACACACACACTCAGACACACACACAGACACTCAGACACACACACAGACACTCAGACACACACACACACAGACACACACAGACACTCAGACACACACACACTCAGACACACACACAGACACACACACACTCAGACACACACAGACACTCAGACACACACACACTCAGACACACACACAGACACTCAGACACACACACACTCAGACACACACAGACACTCAGACACACACACACTCAGACACACACACACACTCTCTCTTACACACTCAGTCACACACACTCAGTCACACACACACTCAGTCACACACACTCAGACACACACACAGACACACACTCTCTCTCACACACTCAGTCACACACACACACACTCTCTCTCACACACTCAGACACACAGACACACACTCTCTCTCACACACTCAGTCACACAAACTCACACACACTCAGTACAGTTTACATTCATGAAGATATTGCTGTTTCCCTCCTATTACACTACGTAGTCCTGGTCCCTACAATGAGGCTCCTCACTCACTAGAGACCTCAAGGATGTGTGTACCTGTGGGAGTTGCTGCTGCTGAAGCCATGAGGACACTGCAGCTGCAGGAGATGTCTGAATCACAGAGGGGGCGGAGCCTCTCACTGCTGGACACTGTGCTGAGCTCCGGATTCTTCCTGACTCAAGGCAGTGAGCAGCCGGCGCCCCCTCCTCCCTCCTCAGCCCCCGTCATCTCCTGCATCGCCTCCCTCCCTCCCTTGCACCTGCGCAACCATCGTGAGCTGTGTGAAGTGCGTCCAAGCACAGACACACAGCTCCATAACCGTCGGTGCTGCAGGCCCGCAGCCGGCGGTCTGAGACTCGGGTCACAGGCAGCTTTGTTCGGGCTTGAGCCCCGAATAAACCTTGCCTAGCACGCCCCTGCATCCCAAAGCCAAAAAGCCTGAATGTCGGCATTGCCAAGGCTTTTGGCCTGGAAATGTTGCCTTTCGCTGGTGGGACACAGATGGGTCTGCACGACCATGGGCCCTCGCCCTGCCCCAATACCAGATCCGAGCAGCTATCTCTTTGCCAGAAAAGCCGACCCTGCCCTGGCCAGCCATGTGTCAACTAATAATTTCAAGCGCGTTGTCATGCATCAGTGTCCGGAAAAGTCCATCTCACCACCGACACAGGACTAGTAAGCACTGCCAGGCCGCTTATCTCTGTGACAGCTCACTGGTGAAGCTGGGTGGATGGTCTCTGGGGTGACGGTGGCTCTCAGGCTTGGCCACGCTCTTCAAAACCGCAGGGATGTGCAGGGCCCTTTCCCATGGTCCACTGGTGGCATCACGTGCCATAGACAACAGGCCGTTTATGAAATTAATCTGCCTTGGAGACCACTCCAACCACAGGTCGTAGCTGTGACAGCTCTCCGCAACGAGACCGAGCGCTGGCTGGGTGACAAGAAACCTGTGCCAGGCCAAGGTGGTGGTGCGATAACGGCGAAATCTGCTGCCGCCCTTAAGATCGGTAGGCTGGCACATCCCTGCTGGCACATGTCCAATGAACCTTGTCGTCCAGAAATTTCTAAGAGCTACCCTGGGTTCTGGACTGCCTACTGAAGAAGGCTTAGGTCTGGTTCGCACTTCCCGCCCATTCGCACCCTGATTCGTCCCGGCTGCTGCTTGCAGCGTCAGCTCGGCCTCCCGTCAACCGACCTCATTGTTGACGAGGGAACACGCTGGAAATTCCACCCTCCACATGCTCCAGCGATTGTGGGAGCAGCGCAATGCCATTACAGCAGTACGAAGTTGACACATGGCCTGACAACAGCGGTGCGGACCCTCGGGTGTTCAGCCACCGAGAGTGGAGGCAGATGAAAGAGCTCTGGCACCATCCTTTGCCAGTTTTGAAGAAGCCACCAAAATGGACAGTGCGGACGATGCCCCTTGGCAGCATGAGCATTGTGGTGATCCTTTTTGTTTGAACGGATCGTTGTGACACTCTAAAACATCAGCCCGCCACGACGGAGGAGGAGACGGACACAGATTGCAGACACGGAGCCTTTCTCTCCGTCAAATCCACAGGCCGACAGTTTCTCAATTTTATCAGTCTTTCATTAGGCAGTGGTTCAGGGTCCAGAGCAGTGACAAGGCGGCACCTCAGCTCTCAGGGTCATCATCCTGAGGCAATCAGGGCTGTGTGAAGCTGTGCCGGAGAAGCGGAGGAGGAGGAGGAGGAGGGTATTCCCCTAACACCGACAACCCATGCCTTGGGAAAGAGGCTTGGCGTGAATTTGATGCTGATGAGTAAGATGAGATTTGCTAGTGCCCCCGACTCAGAGGACTTGGGAACTCAAGGCTCCATCTCTCACATGAGAGCTTGCATGCACCATTTCCTCCAACATGATCCACGCATTAAGCCATCAAATGAACAACAGGTTACTGGGTGGCCACCCTCCTGGATCCCTGGTACAAAACAAAACTCAACACGTTTCCTTCCACCCACCCCAAATACGAGAGTAATATAGCAGGAAATGGAGAACTTGCTGATTGATCACCTGAGACATCTGTTGCCGTCTGCTTCACGTTATTCAAATGTCACGGTGGACAACGCCAGCGATGTGACAGCAGTAGGAGTGCCAGAGCCGTAGCCGCAGCAGCGCGCAGCAGGCAAGGTGGCAGAAGCAATAGTGACCTCAGGCAATCTTTTATTTACCACCTCACCAACGCATGCAATGCAGGCCACACATACAACACCCAGAGACCAGCTTAAATCATGGGTGCACGACTATCTGCGTCTCAACACCGAGATGTTTTTTGTATGTGTTCCGACCCAATAGACCTTCGGTAACCAAAATGGACGAATGGCCCACTGGCTCAGCCACGCCATAGATGTGGTTAGTCCTGCCCAGCAGCCAGCGTCATATCTGAGCGGACCCTTCAGCACAGCCGAGGGAGTCATTACAGACAAACGCATCCGGCTTTTCCACAGATAATGTGGATCCGTTTGACTTTCATCAAGATGAATCTGCATGGATCTCTGATGATGTTTGTGGCCCCAATTGCCTAGGTCACCGATTATGCCGGTCTACTTCACATTCCTCCTCAAACAGAAATGGTCCTCTTGAAAAATGTTTTTTAAAAAGATCATTTCTACTGCACATTTATTCTCGGTTTCCCAACATTCATTTGCTGGTTTTGTCTGTGAGAGACGGTAAAAGAACACAAGGCTTCATGACAACACCAATTCCATTTCTCACTTTATCTTAAGAAGTTTTCCGCATTGTCAATGGATTTGAGGTCATGTTGCTGTGAGATCAGCTAGAATCCATGGTCCTTTGAACAGAAATGTGGCTTCTAAGTGGAATTTCTCCCTCACAATTTTTAACAGTGGCTGAGAAGTCATTTTATAATTTGTTTTTGGGTCATGCTGCTTTGAAATGTAGGCAATACTACATGGTCCTATTATAAAAAAAAATGTTTGTTTTCTAACAAAGACATTTGTTCCTTCACAATTGTGCAAAAGGGCTCAAGGGTCATATGTTGAATTTTTGGGGGCATTTGTCTGGGACATGCCGCAATACTACAGGTACGATTCTTATAAAAAAAAAATGTGGTTCTAACACGACATTTGTTCTTCACAATTGTCAAAAGTGCTCCAAGGGTATGTTTTGAATTTTTGGGGGCATTTTTTGCAGTGAAACGCAGCTATGCTACAGTACGATTATAAAAAAAATGTGGTTATCTAACAGACATTTGGTTCTCACATTGTCTAAAGTGCTCATGGGTTCCATGTTTTGAATTTTTGGGGGGCATTTGCTGTAAATGCAGCTAGACTACAGGTCTATGTAAAAAATTGGTTACTAACAGACATTTGGTTTCTTCACCAATTGTCAAGAGTGGCTCAAGGGTGATGGTGCTGTCAAAAACAGAATAGGTAAGACACTGTTAATGGACACCCTTATTGCAAAATGACTTGTTTTGCAAGATCCTTACATAGCTAGCAATCCCTGTATTGAGACAAACCCATTTAATACAATTAAAAAAAAGAAAACAAAAGACATTGAGGGATTCCACTGTAACTCGCCCTGGCAGCTGAACCTGCGTTTTAATAGATGACAGAATGCAAGCTGGCTCTCACTGCACACCCCACTGTAAGTCTGGCCTCTGGCAGCTGGACCTCCGTGTTAACAGATGGCTGCCAGCAAGCACTGGCTCTCCCGTTAGGGGCAATCAGGAGAGCTTCAAATTACTCTAAAAATCTGATTTTGAAATAAAGAAGATTCTGTGAGGTTAAGTAGTGTCAAAAAGGGCTCCAGGGCTGGACACAATTGCGACAATTTTGAGGCTTAAAATTTTCTGGGGCTGAGTCACTATGGGTCGCATCAATTGATTCCAGGGGAGTCTGTCCCAAAACACTGAAGGAGGATTTGGAGGAAGAATGAAACACATATGAAATGAGATTGGCTGAATCACTCTCAGAAGCCAGGAGGGCAAATGTCTTCTCAACTAAGAAGTTTTATGGGATATATAGGACATTTTATTACTTATGGAGGTGTGCGGGGAATTAACACATCTACACGTGTAAAAAATACTTTAAAAACTGCAGGGAGGGGTGAGTTGTATGTTAACACACTTTGAAAAAAAAGAAAATGATAATAATGTAATACTATAAATAAAATCTTCCTAAATAAATTCTGTAAACAAATGTCATTTACCAAAAACAGATACTAAATGACAGTCACTGTACAAAATAGCATAAGCCACGTTTGTTATCTGTGGGTCAGAAACAGTTAGGGGTCATGCTGTTTTTAAAGGACATGTTATAACCAATGTCAGTTCAACAAAATGGTGTTTTCAAAGACTCCTTTTTCTCGGCACATTTTAATCTGTGAGGTTCAGACAGTTTAATGAACATACTAGTGGACAGAACAGGTATAGTCAATGTTCCAGTTTTAACTAAAATGGTGGTTGAAAGACTCCTATTTCCGGCACTTTTTAATCTGTGGGTCCAGACCGGTTTTGGGGCGCATGCTGTTGCCCAGGACAGTATGGAATGTCCAGTGAAACTAAAATGGTGTTGAAAAACTCCCTTTTTTCCGGCACTTTTTAATCTGGGTCATGCAGTGTTTGGGGCCTCATGACTGTGGCCCAGACAGGGATAGTCCTATGTCCATATCAATTATAAAAAAATGGTGTTCAAAGACTCCTTTTCCCACACTTTTTAATCTGTGGGACAGAAAGGTTTAAGGTCATACTGTGGTACAGACAGGTATAGGTCCAATGTCCATTCAACTACAAATGGTGGTTGAAAAGACACCTTTTTCCGGCACTTTTTAATCTGTGGTCAGACAGGTTTAATGGTCATACTGCGGTCCCAGGACAGGTATAGTCCAATGTCCATTCAACGAAAATGTGGTTCAAAGACTCCTTTTTCAGGCACTTTTATCTGGGGGTCGGATAGTTTAAGGGTCATGCTGCGTTCCAGACAGGGATATCAAAGTCCAGTTCAAGTAAAATGATGGTTCAAATCATACTGCCCTTCTGCACTTTTTTTAATTTGGGGGTCATGCAGGTTTAAAGTCATAGCTGTGGTAACAAGACAGGTGATAGTGGAATGGTGTGATAACTTTGTTTTCTGTGGCTTTTATACCCATAATGTGTTGCCTAATGATGTAGCACGTATCCTTTGACTGTTGTGGGACGTTAAGTCCAGCTTCTCCAGCCCCTGTTTGGGTGTAATAATAAAGGTGTTGTTCCTCTCCCATATACATTAATGGTCATCGGCGATAATTCTATTATCGACTATCGGATAACGTCTTGGATAATTGCTGATATCAACTATCGACCCCGATGACGATAGTCAATGTAATCGCTGATCACTAATTATGACCAATTTAAACATCAGCAGCACGCAGCTCATGAAGGAAATTACTTGTGGTGAGCTAACTTGGTGGATATATAAGGTGTGCGATGGGTTGTTTGCACACATATCCCCCGCTGCTGTCGAGGTTAAAAGGGGGGGGGGGGATTTATCACAGATGGAAAAAGGAATGGTTATTGGATTTTGGGTCAAGGGTGGTGGTATTTCTAAAACTATGCAGTTTGTGAACTGTTCTCATGCTGCTGTAGTGAAAGTGTATGATGAGTGGGCAAATGGCACCAATGTGAATAAGCAAGGTGAAGAACCATGTGTGGAGAACCAAGGGATACAATACACACAACCCCCCTGCATGTCCTCTCACTGCTTCTCCTCCTTGCATGCCAATACACACATCCCTGCCCCTCCTCTTAACTGCCTTTCTTTTGCATGTGCATGACCTGGGCAGGACAGAATGCTTCCCTGACCAGTAAACAAACACCGTTACTAAGCACATGTAAACCAGCCCGTTCTCTAAAACCGTAGCACTTTGCCAATAGTAACCAAGGACGTAAATCCTTAGATTTTTGGTCCCCACATTTTCAACTATGATCTTCATAGTGAGATAACTCCTTTAAGTGTAAATCATTATCAGAAAAAGAGCTCAAACCTTCTCTAAAAGATCAAACTTACTGGGTCCATTCATCCCAAAAGTAGCAGTTAATCATTCATTGTTCATATGACGGGTGCAGCCGATCACAGGCCACGTCATCACCTGCATATGACCTCTGTGGCCTGTGACTGGCAGCACCTGTCAGGTGAACGATGATCATTCAGTGCAACAGCCACGATGAACGGATTGGTCGTCAGGACTAAATGGGAGCGTCCGGCAGGTAAATATGATTTTTATCTTCTATTTTTTATCATGCCCCAACAGACCACCCAGCTTTCTTAAAGGGGTTTTCTCACTACAAAGATTAGCTTTCAACATGTAGGGAATACTAAATGAAGACGTTTTCCAAATATATTGCTTTGTTCATTTTTTTGTTTGTTTTTGTTGAGGAGCTACAAATGATTTTGTCACCTTCTGAGGGCCTTCTGGTTTCTCTAGTTACTGACCTGTTTCCTTGTTCCCTCTGCTGTTTGTTCTATCAGGTAGTGATGTCATCAGACAGGTCACAGCACAGAACTGCCAGCAGCCTGAGAGCTTGTGTGTTATCTGATCTTTCAGACAAGACACTTTACTTTAACTCAGAAGCTCAGAGAAGGAGATTGTTTATCTAATTAGCAGAAGTCTGAATACATGGAGCTCATATGCTAATTACCCATAGCTTGACCAGGAGGTGACAGGATGCATGAATGATATAAGGCTACTGACTCTATGAAACAGTGAGTAGAGACAACCCCTTTAACTCTTTGAACACCCCTTTACATTTTTATTGGTATTTTTATGGTGATGAGTTGAGCGTCCAGAAACTTTGGCTGTATAAAGCCCTGAAATGACTTATAGCAGCCATGACTAAGCATACACTGTGTGTAAAAAGCTGTGTGTGATGACTAGATATGTGCATTATATCAATCATAGACACCAATGGAGGGCACCAAGACTGCCACCAATGCTATGGGGACACAGTGGTTGACACTGACTGGTATTGTGTCCATACTGTGCCTCTGATTTTACACAGCAGGATAAAATCATAGCATGTTCTATGATAGGTCACATTATGGAGATACTCGCTCTTTAAAGTATTACTTCTAGAGTAAAATACACTGCCTCACTGCTCCTTGAGAGAATACTGTCTTATAAAGGTCCATGCACATGGGGATGCTTTTAACTGAGGGCACATTATAACTACTGTACCTGCAGTTTCTGGTGTTGGATCTGGAACTGGACCTGGTGTTGAATCTGGTGTTGGAGCTGATATCCAATGTGGAAATAATATTGGGATCACTTGCAGTTTGACTCCTAACCTTGTAACTGTTGAAACATTGTCCACATGTTCCACTTGTACATGGCAGCAGTAAGCACCGGAGTCTTCTTCTGTCAGGTTACTTATTGTTATTTCCAGTTTTGTTTTGTTATATTGAGTTCTTTGTTTGTAATGTTGGTTTTCATCAAGTTTCCCTCCCTCACAGTCAAAAGTCCACCAAGCTGTGAAAAGACCTGTGCCAGGATTAATGGGGCAGTGTATGGTCGTAGATTCTCCAGCTCTGACTTCCTGTAATTGTGGGGTTTTCCCAGTGGGATTTTGTTGACTGGCTGCTGGAGAGAAGGAAATGATCAATAGTCATGTATGAATTCTGTCACACCACTATGCTCACAGTTGCTTGCGACCTAGCTTGCATTTGCCATGCAGCCTTTCCTGTTTGTCTGGACATGCGGTATGCACCATGTGGCTGCCTCTGATCCTCCTGACTACTAGGGGAGGTGAAACCAATTCCTACTGCTATTTATTCCTTTGTAGGTTTGGCTGGTTGTGGCTTCTCTAGCCAATCACCTTTCATCTGGAGCTTTATTAAGCTCTCTCTCTCTCACTCCTCTGGGCCCTGGTGTTTACCTGGCTCTGGTCATGCTGTCTTGTCTGTGGTCCTGCCATGCTTGTTTAGTCTGGTTTAGTCCTTGTCTATGTTCCTTGCTATGTTTATGTTCTTGCTACTGTTTTGTTGTTTGCGGTCTGTATTCTAGCTGGTCAGATGCTCCTGGTCGGTTGTATGCGCCTCGCTTGTGTGTGCACCTTACTTGTCTGGGCTCCTAGCTTGCCTCTGGTCTTCCTTGTATTCTTTGTTTGTCTCTGTTCCTTGCCCTGTCTTTGTATGTTTGGCCTCCGTCTTATGTCTGTTCTATGTGTCTTGTTTGTTCTCCATCCTATGTCTGTATCTTGGTCTCAATTATTTCCCTGTTCATCTTGTCTTTATCTTTATGGTGCTTGCATTGGTGCTTCTGGCCTGTCTGGGGTCAGCTGCCACTGCCGGCTACATTACAATGAACGCCTCTGATCCTCTCTGTCAACGTACGTGTGTAAGACAAGCACAGGTTTTAGTCCCTGTGGCTGCATAAGGTTGTTTAAAGAGGTTTTTCTATCTGGAAAATGTATGACATATCCACATGTTAAATAGGTGCAATTCTACTTTGAGAATATTGGTGGCTCCCATAACCCAATGGTATATTTTTATAGATCAGACTTTTTCAGACACGGCGAAACCAAATATGTTTAATTTTTTTTATCATTTTATTGTTTTTATTTGTACAATGGGGAAAGGGCGGTGATTTGAACTTTTAATACTTTTTTGTACTTTAAAACTTTATTTCTTTTTTTTTTTCTTTAACATTGAGTCCCCCTATGGTGCTTGACCACTAGGGGACGCGATTGTTAATACAGTCTAATGCATTAGACTGTACAAAGATGGTGGTTTCCCCACTTCCTGCCTGTGGCCGGAAGTGGGGCAGACGAGGACATGGCAGCAGTGGGAGACTTCACAAGGATCCCCGCTGCCATGTCCAGGCATCGGATCGCCGCAGATATGCTGCAGGGATGCCGATCGCTGGGAAGAACGGTGCGAGACACCGCTCTTCATTCATTTAGATGCCGTGGCCATCTTCGCCGCGGCGTCTAAGGGGTTAACCAGCGCGGGCGGGTGACGCTGCTCACTCGTGCTGTAACGGCCGGGTGTTAGCTGTGATTAGCCGCTAACACTTGGCGGCTGTGCAAGGGGGGTTGCGGAGAGATCCCCCTGCAAAGCCCCTTTGGGACCCTGGGACATACTCATACGTCCAGGGTCCTTAAAGGGTTAAATATAATTGGTAGCGCTATGTCTATAAAAGTCCAATCTATTTAGGTTTAGTCACCTAGCCTCCCCAAATAAAAGTATAACATAAAGACTTCAAAACAGTTCAGTAGTGTAAAAACTACACAAGGCACAAGCTCTCACACGGGTCCACGGAGGAAGATATTGATTACAAAACTAGTAATGCAAAGCAATTATAAAAATAGTGAAAGATAACTAATACTATATAGATTTGGTATTACTGGGGATATATACTGGCTTGCAGTATAAAGATAATGTGTCACTTATTCCACACAGGGAACTCTACAAAATGAAACCTTGCTTTTATTTCCCCATTTTAACCACAAACATATTTTTTAATTTCTTAACACATTATATGGTAAAATAAATGATAAAACACACACACCTTGGCCAGCAAAAAAGCAAGCCCTTAAGTGGTAATGTAAGTACAAAAAAAAGAAATATGTCTCTGGGAAGGCGGGAGTCAAAAAAAAAAACAAATGCTTCATTGTTTTGGGAATGGGTTAAATAAAATGCATTTTTTTTAAATCAACATTTATAAAACAAGCACAGAGCAATGTAAATAACATCTACATATTTATACTGCAATAACTCTAGCAATAAATAATGGAAAAATAATTTTATATGATTACTGATCAAACACATGAAAAATAAAATCTGTTTTTTATTAAAGGGGTTTTGCCACGATGTAATGTTGACGTGGGATCCTCCAAAATGGGTATTTAATCACTTTTCTAAATATATGTGATTACAAAAATTGCAGCCTGAGAGAAGGGTTTCAGGCTGCCTTACCTGCCCTTAGTTACTTAAAAGCTTCTATTAGATACAACCTGACAAGAGCTGCTGGCCGGGCTTGCACAGAGAACACTTCTTATCTGATGAGAGGGAGCTGAAGAATCTTTCAAGGCACCGGGTAGAAATATGTTGTCTTTTGTTTACAGAATCCACTAGTTGTAATATGATTATCTGAGTAGATCCCTGCTTTATCTGATGACAGAGAACATGAAGAAGCTTTCAAGCTCCTGTGGAGAAAAGGTGTTGTCTTTTGTATACAGAATCCACTAGTTGTAGTGTGATTATTTGAGTGAACATTTCACACGATCCTTTATGCATGGCTCTGTGCTCTGGCTGTGTCTCTCTCTCTCTCTTAGCTCAGTGGCTTGTTTACATTTGATTCTTAGCAGATAAGGCATGTCCTGGCAAAACCCCTTTAATTGATTGTATGGTGAAGTATAATAATAATTAGAACAAACTTCAAAATCAGAAGGGTGAGAAAACAACAAGGCTTCATCCACCTCGATTTTCCTTACATCTTGATGCCTCCTGAAGTACAAATTTCTAATTTTGTCTCTCCAGATGGGATTGTTACCAAAAATTTGCACTTGAACTTTTTAACTTTTAATCCTCTCTCTAATACTTCCTGATGCAGTTCCGGACTGTATTGTAGAGGCGCTACTAGACCGTCAATCACTGCATGCACCTCATTAATACATGTAAGAGCAGTACAGGACATATAGTACCGCACTGTACTGTAGAGAGGCGCTACTAGGCTGTCAATCACTGCATGCACCTCACTAATACATGTAAGAGCAGTACAGGACATGTAGTACCGCACTGTACTGTAAAGAGACACTACTACACCACCAATCACTGCATGCACCTCACTAATACATGTAAGAGCAAAAAGGACATGTAGTACCGCACTGTAATGTAGAGAGGCGCCATACACTGTCAATCACTGCATGCACCTCACTAATACATGTAAGAATAGTACAGGACATGTAGTACCACACACTACTGTAGAGAGGCGCTACTAGACCATCAATTACTGTAAGCACTGCACTAACAGAGAGGTTTTACAAGTAAAATTTTCATGATAATTGGTTGGATCTTTCGTAAGTCATATGAACCCCAGATTGGCAGTATCTGACATGTATAGGAAGGGTGGTTGCAAGAATGTCTTGGCAAAGACTATTGTATGGTGACAATATTGTATCTTGCATGAAAAAAACTTTGAGATTCTTAGTTCACATGTTTTGATCAAAAAAATTTTAAGCTACCCCCGACTATCAACGGGATCTCAAGGCGGGTGGTCCTACTCTATTTTTACCTCTCACTTGAAATGGATGCCATAATGGAGGCATCCATTTCTCCCTATAGGAATTAAAAGCAATATATGCCAAATGCCATGTATAGTTCTGCACAAAAAAAATAATAACTTTTTGTGCAGAACTATACGTTGCATTTGTCATATATTGCTTTTAATTCATATAGGGAGAAATGGATGCCTCCATTTTGGCTTCTTGCACCCCCGCCCACCTCCACAGGTTGCTAGATCAGTGCAGTATGCTTGTAAGGTTGGTGGTTTTTTTATTTTTCTCTCTGGATTATGGAGTCTGTTGACCCAGGTGAGAGGTAAAAATAGAGTAGGACCACCCGCCTTGAGATCCCATTGATAGTTGGGGGTGGCTTAAACATTTTTTGATCAAAACATGTGAACTAAGAATCTCAAAGTTTTTTTCATGTATTGTAGATAGCATTAATGCTTCTTTAGAGGTTTCCAAATATTGTATCTTGAGACCATTGTAAATTGAGGGACCTCTGTATAATATATACTTATTTTTTTCTATGTTGTAGCTTTTTGTAAATGAAAATCTTTTTTTTATATATATAGCAAATTAGAATTTTTAAGATGTTAAAGGTCAGTGGTGCAAATGAGAAAAAAATACAATTACAAGTTAAAAAAAAATCACAGGCTACGTCTGTATCAATTTTTTGAAACAGATCCTACTTAGATTCCAATTCATTCAGGCGTGAAGCAGGGTCCTCTCACTGAAATTAGGTTAAATTGCATCTTTATCAGAGACCAAAACTGCCTCTGCAAAGTTAATATCTGAGGCAGAAATCAAAGGTATGATCTTGGATTTCTGCTTTGGATTCTACTGGGATTTTTCAGTTTTGAAAAGGCTGATGTGAACATAGCCTGAAAGGGAGCCTGATTGTTGAGGAGAGGAGATAAGCTCTGTGATATTTAGGGTTATATGACAGAGGGCGAGGAGCTGAGCTCTGTGATATGTAGGGTTATATGATAGAGGAGAGAAGCTGAGCTCTGTTATATATAGGGTTATATGATAGAGGAGAGAAGCTGAGCTCTGTGATATATAGGGTTATATGATAGAGGAGAGAAGCTGAGCTCAGTGATATATAGGGTTATATGATAGAAGAGAGGAGCTGAGCTAAGGGATATATAGGATTATATGATAGAGGAAAGAAGCTGAGCTCTGTGATATATAGGGTTATATGACAGAGGAAAGGAACTGAGTTCTGTGATACAGTTTAAACCAGAAGTTTGCACACACTATGTAAAAAGACATATACCTGTAAATAATTCACTAGTAATACAGAGGGTACGGAAAGTAATCCGACCCCTTTAAATTTTTCACTTTTTCTTTCATTGCAGCCATTTGGTAAGATCCAAAAACTCCAATTTTTTACTCATTACTGTACCCTCTGCACCCCCCCCCCATATCTTGCAATAAAATAAAAAACAGAAATGTAGATAATTTTGCAAATTTATTAAACAAGAAAACCTGAAATATCACATGGCCTTAAGTATTCAGACCCTTTGCTGTGACACTCATATTTATCTCACATGCTGTCCATTCTTTTTGATCCTCCTTTTGATGGTTCTACTCCTTCATTGGAGTCCAGCTGTGTTTAATTAAACTGATTGGACTTGATTATGAAAATAATGAGGTCTAAGGAACTACCCAAGGAGCTCAGAGATAGAATTGTGGCAAGGCACAGATCTGGGCAAGATTACAAAAGAATTTCTGCTGCACTAAAGGTTCCTAAGAGCACAGTGGCCTCCATAATCCTAAAATGGAAGACGTTTGGGACGGCCACAACGCTTCCTCGACCTGCCCGTCCAGCCAAACTAAGCAATCGTGGGGGAAAGCTTGTTGAGAGAGTAAAAAAGAACCCCAAGATTACTGTGGCTGACTCCAAGATGCAGCAGGGAGATGGGAAAAATTTTTCCACAAAGCCCAACTATCACTGCAGCCTCCCCAATGGGCCCCTTTATGGCAGAGTTTTCCGAGGGAAAAGCCTCCCCCTCATTTAAAGGGAAAGGGGGGGAAGGGGGGGCCAACAACAGTTTCCCAAAAAAACACATGAGGGACTCCCGGGGAACAGGGGGGGGGGAAATAAGATTACGGGTCTGTTTAGACAAGTTTGAACTCTTTGGTGTTAATTAGGTGTTGAGCGATTTTTTTGGGGCCAAAGGGCCCCAATTGGTGGGATGGCCAATAGTCGACCATCATCGACAAATAGCCCGATAGCGAGCAGTCGATTATGAGGATGACCAAAAAAAAGTCTAGGGGAAGCAACAACCCTTCTTTCTAAAAACCCCAAACAGGCTGGAAAGCGGGAATTTAAACCCACCCCACACAACAGTCAAATGGATACGGTCACATCTTAGGCAACACATTTAGTTATAAAAGCCACGAAAAAAAAAACACCCACTTCACTATCCCGGGCTTGTACCACAGCATGACCCTTAAACCTGCATTACCCCCCAAAATTAAAAAATTGCCAGAAGCGTATTTTTTGAAAACCAACATCCCTTTTTGAACTGGGCCCTTGGGAAAATCCATGTCCTGGGAAACCCCGGGAGAGCCCCAAAAACCCTTCCCTGACCCCCCAGATTTAAAATGCCAAAAAAAAAGTTTTTTCAAAACCCCCATTTTAGTTGAACTGGGGACATTGACTATACCTTCCTGGGGCCCCCAGCAAAAGCCCCAAAAACCCGGGAGGAAACCCCCAGATTCCAAAAATGCCCGGGGGAAAAAGGGGTCCCTTTTAACCCCCATTTTAGATTCACCGGAAATTAGACTATATCTGTTTCCGGGCCGCCCAAAAGACCCATTAAACCTGTCTGGGCCCACAAATTTAAAATGCCCCCGGAAAAGGAGTCTTTCAAAAACCCCCATTTTATTTTCACTGGACAAGACAAAACATGTCCTTGGGGGACAGCAAAAGCCCCAAACCTGGGATGACCCCCAGATTCAAAAGTCCTGGAAAAAAGGGGTCTTTTAAAACCCCCATTTTTTAAATTTCACTGACATTGACTTTTAAACCCGTCCGGGCCCAGCAGAGCCCCCCAAACCTGCATGAAACCCCCGATTAAAAAATTTCCGGAAAAAAGGGGTCTTTCCAAAACCCCCATTTTTTGTTTCACTGGACAAATTTCCTAAAAATTCCGTACCGCAGAATGACCATTAAACCTGTCCCCGACCCCCCAAAATTCAAAAGTGCCCAGAAAAAGGGGGTCTTTCAACCACCAATTTTTGTTGAACTAAAATTGACTATACATGTCCCCGGGGCCAAAAACATTGGGCCCCCAAAACCCGCATGACCCCCCCCAAATTTAAAATGCCGGGAAAAAAAGGGGTCTTCCAAACCCCCCCAATTTTTGTTTTCCCTTGACATTGACAAAACCTGTCCCCGGGGGACAGCATTAACCCCCCCAAAACCCCAAAGACCCCCAATTTTAAAAAAATGCGGGGAAAAAGGGGTCTTTCAACCACCATTTTTATTTTTACTGGACATTGACTTTTACCTGTCCCCGGGGCCCCAAACATGAGCCTCAAAAACCCGCATGACCCCCCAAAAATTTAAAAATCCGGGAAAAAAGGGTCTTTTTCCCAAACCCCCATTTTTAGTTTCACTAGACATATACTGTCCCTGTCCCCGGGTACGTTTGCCCCCCCCATAGGGGAGCGGAAACCCCCTTTACTTCACTTTTGGAAAAGGGGTTTTAACCCCTCCTGGGTTTCCCCCCAGGTCCCTTTTTTTTTTGGCATTCTTTTTTTCCCTTAAATTTTTTCTCCAAAAGTCTGGAGGGAAAATTTTCTCTGTACTTTGTTCTCGTCCGGCTCCCCTACCCATGCCTCTGAATAACCAAAATTTTGGCAAATTTTCCCCCTTTCCTCCCGGGGTTTCAATTCAAGATAATTTTTTTAAAACCCTATTTTTTTACATGCAAGTTTTTTTAAGGTTTTTTAAATTTTAGAAAACACAATTTTTTTAAAAAAGGGTTTAATCCCAAACCCTGTCTTTTTTTTCCCCTTTTTTAAAAAGTATTAAATTGGGTTTTCTCAATACAAGGGATTGAAAAGCTATGTTTAAAAATCTTAGCAAAAACCCAAATCATTTTCAATTTTTGGGTCCCCTTAACATGTCCTACCTAAATTTCCCGTTTCTGACAGCAAACCCTCAAACCCTTGACCAAATCTTACAATTGGGGAAGAACAAAAAGTCTGTTAGAAAAAAACATTTTTTTTGAATAAACCCGTAGTATAGCTCATTTCAAAGGGAAAAAAACCCCCCAAAAATTTAAACTTGACCTTTTTTGGGGCCCCCTTTTCACAATTTGAAGAACAAAAGTCTGTTAAAACAAAAAAAAAAATTTTAAAAAGGAACCCTTTGTATTTCTGCATTTCAAAGCAGCATTACCCAAAAAAAATTTTAAAAATGACTTCCAGCCACTGTTAAAAAAATTTTGAGGGAGAAATGCCCCCCTTAAAAACCACATTTCTGTTTCCCAAAAAACCCTAATTATAGCTGTAACTCACAAACAACAAGACCCAAAACCAATGACAAGCGAAAACTTCCCAAAGAAAAGGGAAAAAAATTTGAATACGGTGTTTTCATGAAACTTTGCTGTCTTTTTTAAAAGCCCCTCACACAAAACCCAAAATGAAATGTTTGGGAAAGAGAATAAAAAATTTTCAGTAAAAATTCATTTTAAAAAAAAATTTTTCAAAAGGACCATTTCGTTTAAGAAAGGGAAAGGGGAATAAAATGGGAACTTTAAACGTGACCCCCGGGAATTGGGGCCCACAACATCATCAAGATGTGACTGATTCATCTTGATGAAATCAAAACGTTTCCACTTTATCTGGGGAAAGGGCCGGGAATGGGGTTTTGTCGGTTTTTGACCCCTCCAGCGGGTGCTAAAGGGTCCCACCAAAGATGACCCGGGTTTTTCGGGGCAGGACAACCCTCAATGGCATAAACGACCCCCTCGGGCCATTGCCCTTTTTTGGGATCCCCGGGAATCTTTTGGGTCGGGAAACCCACATACAAAAACTTTCGGTGTTAAATGCAGATAGTCGTCGCACCATAAATTTTAAGCGGGGGTCCCCTTTTGTGTTTGGGTGTGGCCCTCCCATTGCAAGCTTTGGGGAGGTTTTTAAAAAAAAGATTGCCAAAGGGGTCCCCCAAAAAGGGGCCTTCTGCCCCCCTTTGCCCTCGGCTGTCGTTTAACGGCTGTTGGGCACCAAACGCTGCCCCCATGGGCCCTGAGGGTTTTTCCCAAACCGGAAAATTTGGGGGAAACCCTGAAGCAGATGAAAACCAGATGGCCCCCATTTGATCAATCAGCAAGGTCCCTTTTCCTTTAAAATTTTACTTTTCTATTTGGGTGGGGGGAAAGGAAAAATGCTGAGTTTTTTTTTTTGTACCCCCCCGGGGATCCAGGAGGGGGCCACCCGTAACGTTTCATTTTGTTTCCCCTTAAAAATGCGAGGATCATTTTTGGGGGGAAATTTGGACACCCAAACACCATTAGAATGGACCCCCTTAAATTTCCCCAAGGGCCTCTGGGTCGAGGGGCACAACAAACTGATTTTCCTAAATCTTCCCCCCTCCCCTAAAATTTCCCCAAACCCCTTTTCAAACAGGGACTTCAGTAAACTTGGGTGTCTGGGAAACCTCCTCCCCCCCTTCTCCTCCGCGGCTCGGCCCCCGGGGCTTAAACACGCCCTGACTTGCCGAGTTTTGCACCCGAGCGCTAAATGCCCCAAACCCTTTTCAAAAACCTTTTGGACCCCGAACAAACTCCCAATGAAAAACCCAAAAAGGGGGAAATTGTAAACCCTGTCGGGCCTTTTTGGATTTGAGGAAAGAAACCCCGTGCCCCGCCTTTTGTCCGTCCCTCCTCCCCACGCTGGCGGGAACCTTTTGTCAGATGCCCAAAACATGTTCCAGAACAAAGACCCAAAATTTGCTCATGCAGACAAGGGCATTGTCCCCACTGCCCAAATTTTGGGGGGCTTCTTCACAACTGGAAAGGTGGTGCAAAAACTTTTTTCCACCTCCCCCCAAAACTCTCGGTGGCTCAACACCCCGGGGCCCCGGCACCGCTGCTTGTCGGGCCTTTATCACTTCGTCCCTGCGTAATGGAAATTGCCTGCTCCCGACAACCCGCGGGAGCATGTGGGGGGGAAATTTCCCCACCGGGGTTGCAAAGGGGTCCAAAATGAAATGGTTCATGGGGGGCCAAAGCTACATGCAACGAAACCCGGGCGGGACGAAGCGGGGTTTCGAACGGGAAAAGGGTTGGGGAATTTAAGTTTTCCCGAGCCTTCCTCAGCAGGCAGTCCGGGACCCGGTACTTTTTTAAAATTTCGGGAAACAACAAGGTTATGACATGGGGCCGGGCGGGGGATTGCTCCACCCCAACCAAATTTTAAGGGCAGCCAACAGATTTCGGCCCATTATCGCACACCCCCTTTCCTGGCACAAGGTTTTTTTTGGGGCACCCACCAGGGGCTCCCCCTCCCTCGTTGCGGGAGAGCCTTCCACAGCCCCTTTAAACCTTTGTTTTTCCCCCGGCCCTCCAAGACAGTTTTCTTTTAAAAACACGGCCGGGTTTTTCTCGGGGCATGTAAAGCCACCAGAGGCCCCTTGGGGGGGAAAGACCCCTGCACCCCAACCCGGGGGGTTTTTGAAGATCGGGGGCCGAGCCAAAGGGGCCGCCCCCCGTCAAACCCCCGAACATCCACCCAGCTCCCCCCCAGGGGAGCTGTCACAGAGTATAGCGGCCTTGGCCTTTGCTTACTATTCCCAGGTGGGGTGGCAGAGGGACTTTTTCCGGGGCCCACAATCAGCCCAACGCCTTAAAATTTTTAGATTAACCCAGGGGGCCCTTGGCCGGGGCAGGGACATTTTTTCCGGGAAAAGAAAGCCTGCTCGCATCGGGTTTAATTGGGGGCGGGAAAGGGGCCATACTTGGGGGAACCCCAAATCTTTGTCCCCCCAACGGAAAGGCAACTTTTTCCAAGGGCCAAAACCCTTTGGCAATTTGCCGCTTTTAAAGGTTTTTTGGTTTTTTGGAAAATGGTTTGGGTTAAAAGGTTTTCTTTTTTTTCCCAAAAACCGGGAAAAGACAGGGCCCTTGGCTGCTAGACTGGGGGCCACTGAACGGGTGCGGGTCATCAAACTGCGGAAGGGAAAAAGGGGTAGGAAGGCCCTTTTGGTTTGGGGGCTGGGGGTTCCCCCTTGGGGCCGACGGGGGAGCGTGAAGGGGGAGGCGACCCCTGATCATGCCCTCTAAAGAAAAGGGGCGGGCAGATTTAAAACGTTTTGGGTGGGGGGGGAGGGGGGAGGGGGGCGGTACAGGGGGGTGTGACATTTGGTTGGAGGCCCTTTTTCCCGGCCCTGGCCTTTTTTGGGGCCGAGTGTTGCCCCCCTCCAATTCATTTAAATGCATTCGCTGCATGTGACTAACATTTTTGGTGGGGGTTAACCACCTAAGGTTCTTGCCCTCTATTTAATGCGTTTCCCCGGCATAGGGGGCATTTGACATCGTTTGGGGGAATCAGGGGCCCTTGGTCAAAAAAGGGCCCAGGCTTGAGGGGTCCGGGACCTTTTTGACGGCGATAACCGGGACGGTTTTGCGCTGACCTTTGGCTGGGGGGAATCAAATTCAGCGGACTTCTGCGACCGGCCCCCTTTTTCCTTTTTGAGGGGGAACCCCCGTACGGGACACACCCCCACCCGTTTTCCCCCTCCTCGTCCACTAAATTAAGCGCTGGGAAAAGGGAAAAAATTTTCTGCTGAAAAGACCACTTTTGGTTCCGAAATTTCCCGTCATCATCAAAATCAACACAGGTAAACTTTGGCCCTTTCCTGTAACCCCTGCATCCGGGCTGGGGGCAAACAAGCAAGGGGGAAACTGAAAAGGCGTTCCCCGCCCGGGCCCCGTTTTTTTTTTCCCCATTAAACCGGGTTTCCCTTCCCCCTCGGGTGCATCATTTAACTGGGCCAGAGCAGAGAAGATCATCCCTTTGGCCTCTTAAATTTTTTAACATGCCTTCTGACCCAAAACCGCTTTTTTGCCCATCAAAGAATTTTTCCAAAAAAGATTATCCCACAGTGGGGGGGTACCCCCGGAGTTACTTTTGGGGCTCTTCATTTTGGGAGGGATGCTTAAAAGGCAGAAACACTTTTGGGGCCCGGACTGGGAGGACGAGGGGAAAAGACTCCCTGGATGCGGTTGCTTTAAACCATTTAAAGGGAACAGTTTTCAAACCTGTTCGTTACTGAGAACCCACTTTGCTTTTTACCCACGATACAGGCCTGACGGTCCTAAAATGACTTTTCCGCTGGCATCGTTTTTTGTCCCCCACACTGGAAGGACCCCTTCTCTCGAAACCTCTCCCTCCATTTTCCTACCCCCCCTCTTTGCCCTTACCACCTGAATTTCCCCCCTCCATGATCAAAAGATAAAAATTTGAAAAGGGTATGAAAGAGTTTTGGAAAGTCTCTTATTAAAAGAGGGGCAAATCACAGTTTATTCTAAAACCCCTTCAAATCAAAACAAAAATTGCTGGTTTAAACAATAAACTGAAAATTTAATCTATCAACAAAGCTGGCCTGCCCAAAGTGAAAAAACACTATCTGAAATTAACGGAAAAAAAAAGGTTTTTTTGGGCACCTACAATTCCCCTGGGGGTGATTTAAAAAAGGGCTTTTTTAAAATTTAAGTGCAAGCTCCCCCTAAATGAACAAACTTTTAGTGCGCCAAATTTCAAAAAACACGATCGGGTTTTAGGGTTTTCGTATAATAAAAGGGATATTTTTGGCCCCTTTTCCCAATTAACCTTGGTGACTAAAAAATTTCTGTATTCAGATTTAAGGGGCAACCCTGCCTCAATAAAACAAAGCTTTTATGCGGCAAAGTAAAAAAACACGTATCTGTTTTGTTTTTCGTAAAACAAGATATTTTTTGGCCCCTTTTCCAATTTCCCCGGGGTGATTATAAAATTGCTGTTTTCCCAGATTTAAGTGCAAGCTGCCTCAATGAACAAAGCTGTTTTCCCCGCCAAAGTCAAAAAACAGTTTCTGAAAAGTATTCGTATAAAAACAAGTTTATTTTTGCCCCTTTCAATTCACCTGTGTGACAATAAAATTTGCGGGAAATTAAAATTTTAAAAGTGCAATTTGGAAAAATATAAACAAAGGGGGAAGGGGAAAAATTTTAAAATGAACCCAAACTGAAATGTAACGAAAATAAAAAATTATTTTGCCCCTTTAACAAAGAGCCCTTTCCTTTACTAGAAATGTTTGTGTACCCTATAATTCGGGCCCGGCCCAATATCCGGGAAATTATTTCAATAGAAAACTTTTTAATAAAAAGGGAATTCCCGGCCCCAATGTCTCCCACTAAGCCCTTGGTGAACTTTATCCAGTATTTTTTATAGAGCTTGTCTGGTTTTGCCCCGGGCCCCCCCCCCCATTCCCCCCCCCGTGACTTTACAGCAGTAGATGCTCCTTTAAAATTCTCTACCTAACTAATAAAAACTTCCAATCTCTAAACTAAAATAAAATTTTAAGGAAACCCCCAGCTAAAATAAGGGGGTTTCTCTGTGAAGAAATAAATAATTTTGCTGAGCTGTTTTGGAAAACCCCCAAACAGAGCCACGTCCAAATGCTCAGGGGGGGGAAAGCTGAGAGACACTGAGCTTTAAAAAGGAAACCCCTTTCTAAGTAAAAAAGGGGCAGGGGATTTTTTCCAACCAATCCCCAACCCTACCCATCCCCAGCATGGGCGTCGCACACACATTTCCCCCCTGCCAAAAATGTAAAAACTATTTTTGGGTGGGCCCCCAAAAAGACAGGAAAACCCACAAAATGGCGCGATCTTAATAGATATCACAGATTTTAAAACCCCAAATTATCCATGATCAAAAAAATCCCCATCACCAAAAAAACTGTGCCGATTTCAACTTTTTTCCGATAAAAATTTGCTCCAAAAACAGTGTTTTAAAATTTTAAGCGGTGGAGAAAAACCCGGCACTGCTCATCACCTGCCCAATATAATCCCCAAAATGAAACATGGGTTGGCAGCAAACAAGCATGAGGTTTTTTTTTCATGCTGCTGGGACAGATGACGGTTGCAATTGAAGAAAAATGAATGTTCCAAGTACTGAATATCCCGGAAAGAAAACCCCTTTTCCCGATGCCTGGACCCAGACTTGGGGCCCAAAGGGTTTCTTTCCCCAAAAAGACAATGACCCAAAACACACAAACTAAAATAACCCAAAGGCCCCGTGGCTTCAAACATCTCTGTTCCCAATTTTTGACTTGGCCCACCAGAGCCCGCACCTAAAACCCCAAATTTAGCATCTCTGGAGAGACTTAAAATGGCGGGCCCCCCAACCTTCACCATACCCAAACCCGAAGGAACTGGAGAAGGAAAACTGCAAGGAAAGAATGGCAAATGATCCCCAAATCAGGTTTTGAAAAAATTTTTGCTCATTCCCAAAAGACTCAAGGCTGGGAAATAGCTTCAAAGGGGCTTCTACTAATTTCGAGCAAAGGGTCTGAAAACTTAAGGGCCATGTGAAATTTTTAGTTTTTTTTTGTTAATTTAAATTTTTCAAAAATAACTACATTTTTGTTTTTCCCTTCCCCTTTAAGATTTGGGGGGGGGGTGGGAGAGTGTACATTAAACACAAAAAATGAACTTTTTTTATCCCAATTTAAAAAGGGTTTTTTTAAAAACCAAGGGTTGGGAAAAACGTAAAGGGGTCCGAATACCTTTCCCTACCCACGTATATTAAAAGCAATTTTTTTTTTAGACTTAAATTTTTATACATAAAAAAAAAGCCTTAAAAATTTTACATGTTTTTGTCACATTTTCGGCCTTTTTATTCATATGGTATTTAAAAAAAACTTACAAATTTTTTTTCTTACTGTCCTAAAAAAAATGCATCATTAAATAAGTTATTACATAATTTAAAAATTTGGGGAACTCTTGGGTTATTCTTCTTCTTAAACCCGGGGAAAAAGAAAAAAGGCCAAAGAGAAAATATTTGAGAAATTTTGGGGGGAAAGTTTTCCTCTTGGGCACACAGAGGGGAGAGGATTATAACACGGGTCTTCTCTTCTGCTTCACATTACATATACTTATCCCTCCCTTTAAATGGCTGCTGGTCGAGAAATGTGCTTTATGTGTCTGGATAACCATCTTCGTAAATAATGCAGAAGTAATAGATTGTGAAATCAACTAAAACACAACTTCTCATTAAAAATACAGGGTAAGTAAAAAGTCCCGGGACACCTTTTTATTTCAGAAACGAAAGGGAAAATGACATATCTGAATAACTGAGTAAGTAATGAGTGAGTTTTAAAGGGTAAGTACCCAAGGGAAGACCCGCTGTCTTGAAAAGCCACCTATTTGGATCAAAGGGAAGTTTTTCCCAATTTGGACGGGGGGTCATGTAACATTCAAAAAACCCAAACAGATTTACAAAAAACTTTTTTTGGGTTTAAAAGCCTAAAACCCCAGAAAATTCCCAAAAATTTTTTTTTTTTTTTTTTTACTTGAATATTTTTTTTATTTTTCCCAAAAAAAGTAAAAAAATTTCGCACATTCCATGACATTTTGGAAAGAGCAATCTGAAAAGTTTTGCTTTAAAAAGACATTAACAATAAGAAAAGCAAACATTAACAAAGGTATGCCATAGTCACTAGTTCTCAAAAGGAAAAGAACATAAGTTATCTTGAATTATTACTTACAAAGGTGAGATAATACAAGGAATAAGCAAAATACCATTATGTTGGAATGTGTATATAACTATCAATCTATGTAAGTCTCAAAGAAAGACATGTGTAACCAAAAATAAGAACAATGGGTTTTTTTAAACTCTATTTGGGCCACAAAAGATGCCCTTTTGATCCTTTAGAAAAAGGGGGGATCGTCCCAAAACCTTCCAATTTTTTCTACTTGGGGAATTTTGTGTAAGGATTCCCAAAGGGGAAATCTCCCCATCCCATTTTTTTTTAAATTAAATTTTATAAAGAATTTCCCAAGGTCAATGGGGAAAGGAAATTTTTCCCAAAAACAAAATGAAATTTTTTTCTAATAGCAATAAAATTTTTTATAGGGAAATGTTCTAAACCTGGTTGGAAAAAATAATAAACTTATTTCTAAAAGTGCAAGATTTTGGGGTTAAGTTTTATCTTAATTGAAAAAACTTAAGAATTTGCCTTCCTTTAATTTGTTTCCCAAAAGGGTTTAAAAGTGGAGGGGGGGCCACCACAAAGGTATCAATGTTTCCGACAAAACCCCCAACCTCTCCAACATAAACTGAACCGGGACCCTGAAAATGAATATGCATTAGGTGCTAAAAAAACCCTCTAAGGGATATTTTTTTTATTGTTTCCCAGGGGGTTTATACACCTGGAAAACTTACTTGAGGGGGCCCTTGATGCTGACCAACCCAAGTTTTTATAATGAAAAAGGGCAATCTAATTTCCCCCTCCCATTTATTTTAAATACTTTGGGGTTTTTTCGGTCTTCCCCCTTTTTAGTAGAAATTTTTATGTTATGGGAAAAACCCCCCTTTAAAACCTTTTTTCCTAACAAAAAAATTTTAAAATATGGGGAAAAATGGCTATAGCCTTCCCTTTGGGTAAGACCAGCCCTGGAAAAAATATTCTTATATTTTTAAATATTTAAAAAATTATTTCGATCAATTCATGGTTTTCATCAAGTCCGAGAATGCTTTGAATTAATGTTCTTAAATATAAAATCAAAATTCTTACACCCTTTTTGAAACCCAATGTGTTTTTGAAAGTTGTGGTGAGGCTAGCTGGAGTAAAAGTAAGGAATAGTCTTTTTTAGTAAAGTATATACAATTTTTTGGCTTAACATAGATTGACCAAGCTCAGATTGCAGTTTTTTTGGAGGGGATTGGGAAAGGTTTAAAAGGGAGCTTAAGGTCCAATAAGTCAGCAAGCAGTACGTAAGGGCCCTTTTATCGTGGTGGAGCTAACCCAAAAATTTTTTTAATTTGGGACCCAAAAAATGGGTTTCAGGGGAAACCCCCAAAAAAGGATAAAAGGGTTTTCCCCAAATTTAAGCAAATTGTATAATCTCAGGTTCGGGACTGACATCCCTCCATTCTTGATATTGAGAAAGAGATATTGTCTACTACATCTTGGCTTCTTTGAGCTCCATATGAAATTTTAATCAAAGACCCGGGGGCTTATTGAGCAAACCCCAGGGGGTAAAAAAAATGGGTGAAAAATCTAAATTAAAAACCCGGTACTTTTGGGAGTAATAAACCCTTTTTGGGGAAGGGTTTATCCTAGCTATCCAGGATAGGGAGAGGTGAGTTAGGCGATTAATCTCCGTTAACATAGAATCATAGAGGTTTTCAAGTTTATCTGTATAGTATAATCTAATGAGGGGGTTATCTTAATACCCAAGTAGTTGATATATGAGTCTGACCAAATGAATCCCAATTTAGATAGTACGATCTTCTGCGGAGCTGGGATATACAATGGGAGAATACTGGATTTTGTCAGGTTTAGTTTATAATATGAGACAGATGAGTATAAGTCAAGAAGATGAATGAGAGCATCCAGGGACTGCACAGGGTTCTGACAAATAATTAAGATGTCGTCAGCGAATAAACTTATTTTATGTTCGAAACCACAAATTGTAATGCCGGATATTGAGGTAGTACGCCAAATTAGTTCTGCAAGAGGTTCCACACACATAATAAATATCAATGGTGAAAGTGGACATCCCTGTCGAGTACCATTAGTGATAGGAAAGGGATCTGATAGGAAGCCGGAAGCCAAGACCCTAGCGGAGGGTGATGAGTAGAGTGAGGAGATGGCATTAATAATGGGGCCTCTGAACCCAAATTTTAGTAGAACTTCCTTGAGATAGTCCCAATTGAGCCTGTCAAAGGCTTTTTCAGCGTCTAGAGATAATAATACTGATGGGGTCTTATCTACATTAATCATGTGTATAATATCCAGGACTCTTCTAACTCCATCACGCGTCTGTCGGCCCTTGACAAACCCCACTTGGTCTTTATTAATTATGAAGGGTAAGATATTACGAAGTCTATTTGCAATGATTTTAGAAAACAATTTTATATCGCAATTTAACAGTGAGATGGGCCTGTAATTGGTCACTTGGTCCAGAGCCTTACCTGGTTTGGGTATAGTAGTTACTACTGCACATAGCATTTCTTTAGGGGCTTCACCTTTGTGTATAATATCTTGGAAGATAGAGAAAAGATGCGGAGCTAGGGTTGTACTGAATAATCTATAATACTCATTCGTTAGACCATCTGGCCCTGGAGCTTTGTTCAATTTAGAATTCTTAATCACGTCCACGATTTCTCTGATCGTAAATGCTTCGTTTAAGATTGACAAATGGTCCTCTGACAGAGTAGGAAGGTGAACTTGATTTAGATAGGAGATAATATTCTCTTTTAGTACTTCAGGGGTAGCTGGGTCCTCTTTCAGATTGTACAGGTTTTGATAGTATTTTGCGAAGGCATTAGCGATTAGTTGTGGGCCATATATTTTTGATTTATCCTGATTGGTAATGTGAGAGATCTTATTCCTGGTTTGTAGGATCTTAACTCTTTTAGCTAACAATTTGGAGGGGCGGTCTCCTTGTACATAAAAGTTCCAGTTGTCTGGATAGGTGGCCTTCATATTGATTTAAATATAAGCCTCAGAGTTTATTTCTACTAGCTAATAATTTTCTCTTAGTAAGAGGAGAGGAATCTAATTTAAATTGCCGATCTAGTGTATTAATCTCTTGCAATACCTCATTGATAGCTTGTTCTCGTTTACGTTTGTCCCTAGAAGCTAATTTTATACATACCCCCCTAATTACTGCTTTATGGGCACATCATAGCACTTCTGCAGATGGGGCTGAAGGGGAGTTCAGTTCAAAATACGCATCAAGAGCGGATTGGATTTCTTTTACTGTACCCGGGGACTTAAAGGAGTTGTCTCATTACGAGCTTTCAGCCTGTCAGTGTCCCTGGTAAGTTGAACTGAGGGGCGTGCTTCTTGGTCTGTCTGTTCTGCTCCCTCTCCCCCCTCCCATCAGCACACAGGCAGCTACGTAACTTCTATACAGGGGGGGAGGGGGTTTGCTCTCAGAGTTCACCCTGTGTGTGCCTGCCTAGGTCTGTTGCAGGAGAGGGCTGATCTAGGAGTGTAGAGAGGAATATGAAGCTGTGTGCTAATAGAGCAGAGGGGATGCATGTGTTCCTATATCCCCTGCTTAGCTTACAAGTCTCCACATCTCCAGCAACAACAAGGGCAGTGTTACTATACTCAGGATGTGTCCCTAATACAGGAGAACATAAAGTATTCACATGCCTGATTTGTATAGTATTAGTATAGTCACAGTTCCAAAGACATATCATGATTATAGTAACAGACAGGGTCACTGCTGTCACATCTATCTGTGTAGAGAGCAGGAGGAAGCAGGGACACACAGGGTTAATCCAGGCAGCTCGGACACAGACGCCAGAGTCCTCCTCCCCCTCCCCCCTCCACTCCAGAAGCATTCTGTGCGGGAGGGGCTCTCTGCTCCGACCTGTCTTCAAAGGTGATGAGTCATTCAGACCTGACAGCCAGTAAGATAAGGATCAACAGGTCGGCTACTATAGAGATTTGAGAAGCTGATGTAGTAATACTAACAGGGCTAGCTCAAAATCAGTAGAACATTTGTAATGAACATATATTGCAAAGCTGCTTGTTTTTTAAAGATCTTTAAATTAAAACCCAATCATTGTAGCGAGACAACCCCTTTAAGCATAAAGTGGTTGATCCTCGATGGTATATAAGAGGGTGTAGGAGATGTGTCTGTTAGCATAAGAAAAACCAGTGTGTGGTCCGACCACGTAGAAACGCCTATAGTTGTGTCAGTTATATTCTGAAGTGCTCTTCTGTCCACTAAGAAATAATCAATCCTAGAATGTGTGTTTTTGGAATGTGAATAGAATGTATAATCTTTTTCCTCTGCATGTTGGTATCTCCAGGGGTCGTGCAAGTTTTCCTGCAATAGAACATTTTTAAGTTCAGGGGCATAGTGAGAACTACTTTTTGACCTATCCAGGGTTTTGTCAATCACCATATTGTAGTCACCACATATCACAAAATTACCCTTCAACATCTTTCTTGCTTTAGTAATTATCTTAGTGAAGAATGAGAGCTGTCGGATGTTGGGTGCATAGAGATTGAGGATAGTGTATGGGATAGAGTTAAGTGCGCACTGTAGCACAATAAATCTGTCGTTGGGGTCAAAGAATCAAAAAGCTGGAATGCAATAGTATTTTTAATGAAGATTGCTACCGCAGCTTTTTTTGAGTTGGTTGACGTGTGAAAAGAGTGGGGAAACCTCTTATGTTTTAATCTACAAATGTCAGAGGCCTGTAAATGCATTTCCTGGACACATATCACCTCTGCCTTGGATTTTAAAACATCTTTCCATAAACAAAAGCGCCTATATGGGGAATTGAGCCCGTTAACATTGAAAGACATTATTTTAACCCTCATCGTAAATTGAGAAGAAACTAGTTAGATACCTTATTCCTATAACCAAGAGGCACCATGATATCAAGATAAAGAGTAACAATAGTACTATGGCAAAAAAGTTAGTAACATGTAAAACAACAATAGGCCCCATTAGAACCTCTGGGCCTAAACAATAAAAAAGCACAAATTGTTTCCTGAGAAGGAAACCAGCAGTGGGGTAGAGTCCTTGTGGAGAAACCTGCGGGGAAAAGCACTGTCTAATTGACAGTAAAAACGGAGAAAATCACCTTATTAATAAAGCAATCTGAGAAGCAAAGGCATTTGCCTATAGACCTATTCAGTCATTTTGTCTAGACCTAGAGCGACGGGTATTTTCAGACCACAAAGGGGTAATAAGTCCCGGTCTATTATCTTTTTTCTTCGAGGGTGTGTTGATGGGAGTCGAAATCAGACCCCACGCGAGTAGGGCGTCCCGTGCAACAGAGGGAGATGGGCACACCACCGTGGAATAGTCTTTAGTTATGACAAGTTTAACAGGGAAGCCCCAGTGATAGGGAATGTTGTTATCTCTTAGGATTTTTGTTAGAGGAGCAAATTCTTTCCGTTTCAGCATCGTTCCAGCGGAGAGGTCAGGATAAATTGAGATGTCCTTGAATCTGTCGGGGAGGTCTGTGATTCCCCTGATGTCTTTAAGGAACTTCTCTTTAGTTTTAAAACAATGGATCCTCGCAATCACATCTCTGGTCATGGAGGCGGATAGATGTTTGGGTTTAGGAAGTCTATGAATGCGATCATTTATTAAGTCCAGGTCTAGAGCGTCTGGGAGCACAAGGGCCATTAAATCGGTCAGAAATTGTGATAGTGAATCTGGGGCTACTGATTCTGGAATACCTCTCAGGTGAATATTATTGCGCCGTGAGCGGTCCTCAAGATCTAAAACTTTCGAAGATAGCCTCTGCACCTCCTCCTCCAGAGCTGCATTAGCGTCTATGAGCAGATTATGAGATGTTGTGAATTCCACCATCTTCTTCTCGATGTGTTCAGTTCTGGAGACAAGGGTTTGGATATCCATTTTAAAGTCGCTTATCATTTGTTTAAAGTCATTATGGAGAGTCTCCCTAAATGAGGAAAATAACCGTTGAAGAGTTTGCTCAGAGGCACAAAAGGACTCAGAAGTATGTTGATGATCCATATCCTCAGAGTTGTGCCTGGATGAGGCTTGTGAGAGAGGTGGGGAGAGAGCACGTATTTCCCTGTCTTGCGAGCGGGTGGAGGGATTCTGGAAAAACTCTGTTAGTTTTGAGTTGCCTCCAATGGCAAAAATGATAGAGAAAAAGGTGAGTTTGTTATTAATCTGTGTTCCAATTATCAGTTATAGAAAGGATATAAAGTCCAGGACCCACAGACCTATTGAGTTCTTTTAAGGGAGAATGCAGATCTTCTGGAATTGTCTGATTGATCGGGTAATACTAGTTAATAAGCTTTGGGTTGCATTAGATGTAGGTAGAGTTCAGGCTTAAGGTGTTTTTTTGTTTGTTTTTTGTTTTGACTTTTATGTTCTTTTTAAAATGTCAGTGCAGAGAGAGTTATGCAGAATTAAAGAACACCTGCCTCTAAAGGTATGGCCTCTTAATGGAGAAGCACCTGGAGAATTTAGTGGAACTGCAGGCTTATTTATAGTGCTAGGTCTTGTGCTATAGCTGAGCCTGAGCTAGGCAATATGTAGAAGTGGGCACAGTGCTTCCTTCCAAGCTTATTTATACTTCCAGGTCTTGTGTTATAACTGAGCCCCAGCTAGAAGGTATGTAGAAGTGGGCACAGGGCTTCCTTCCAGGTTTATTTATGTTGCCAGGTACTGTGCTATAGCTGAGCCCGAGCTAGGAAGCGTGTAGCATGAGTGGGCACAGTGTTTCCTTCCCTTATGTGCTGCTCTGTTCCAATACTCCGGCGGGTCCTGCGGTACAGAGGACCTCGTGGCTAAGATGGCGGATCGCGGGATTACAGCGCGTCCTCTCTGCAACTGCCGCGCTCCTACTGAGGTTAGCTCCAGGAAAGCCGATAGTCAGTCACTGACCTTTATGTTGCGCCGTTCGGGCGGTTCCACAGGCCGGTAAATAGATGGGCAGATTCCTTGCCTCTCGTTTTCCAGCCCCACGCTCCAAAATGGCGCCCGGAGCTGCCGCTGGTCTCTGTCGGCGGAGCGGGGACCTCTTAGCAGCGAAATCCCCCGGCAGTCACTCCAAATGTTCCTTGCGGTGTCCAGAGATCAGGGCCACTCAGGTCAGGCTTCTTTTAAGGCAAATATAGGCTTATTTGAGCCGTTTTGAGGATTGCTTCTCTCAGAGCTCCTGCTCTAAGCGTCCAGCCACATGCAGGCTCAAGCCACGCCCCCCACATGCAGGCTCAAGCCACGCCCCCAGTTCAAAACTTTTGTTGTTCGTTACAGGTAACTGGAATAAGGAAGAGAGGATTGAGGCGATTCTGATGTATGCGGAACACAGCAGTCATATCATAGCCGCAGACATCAACATCCGATACTCATAAAGACCACCAACTTCACAAAGCACTGTTGCATCCTTCACAGCCGAATTCCTTTAAAAACACATAACTGTGGATGACAAGACATCTAGCGGTCGTCTGAAGAACACCACTTGAGATGAGCGATCACTAAAAAAATCTAGATCGAGTCGATTGTCGATTTTATAGAAAATCCTGTCGATTTTCGATTTCGGTCTCGATCAATCGCGATTCCCATTAAAGGCAATGGGAGAAGATGATCAGGTTAATTTTCATACCGAAATAGGTGAGGAGAAGCTGTAATTAGCATCCATAATAGTAAGCTGGATACGTGGAACAACTTAGTGAAGACAATTTAGCTCTAAGAGTCACAGAAAAAATTCACAGGCTAAAATAATTAATTCCTTTCAATGGCCAACTGAAAAGATGAGGACAGCTTGGCTATATGAGGTGCAGCAGTAGCAGCTGCTACGGGGCCCCTTTGATACATAATAAGACACTGGTATTGGAAATGGCACATGGTAATTGGCAAGAGCCCCCTATCACTTTTTTCATCAGGGCCCAAGAATATGTCATATATGTGATGACAGCAAGAACATCCCAACGGGGAACATGGAGGTTCATCTGGCAGGGCCGTAGTTATAGTGGGTGCAGTGGTAGCCATGGCTGCCATCAGTCATCTATTAACCATTTCAGGGCCCCATGCAGCTAAATCAAATGGTTCCCCCACCCTTTACTAGTTCCTATTTTTTAACATATCACAGGGCCCCTTTTTGATTAGGATGAGGATTTGAAATAAGATATTTTCAATTAGACCTTTACTATTGGTGTCTTTTACAGTGGCCTGACCCCAAAACCAGCAAAAATTACCTTTTGGACACTCAGAATAAAATTAGCAAGAAGAAATGACCATTTGAAAAAAGATATTTTTCAATAGGACCATTGATTTTTTTCAATGTGGAATGTGTATTTCACATTGTGATGAAGACATGCTAGAGTTTACTAGTCGGTGACATCGGCAACCGGGGCAACAAAATCTCCAGAGATCCACGGTTGATTCATTTTGATAAATGTAAAATGATCCAAATTCTCAGGGGAAAGAGGGATACGTTTGTCAGTTATCACCCCGCCATCTGTGCTGAATGTGCATTCCGAGGTAACGCTGGCTGCTGGGCAGGAAAAAACTTCTATGGCGTGCCAAGCAAACTCAGGCCATTCATCCAGTTTGGACACCCAGAAATCGATTGGATCCGGACCAAGTCCAAAAACATCGGGGTTGAGCCACAGGTAGTCATGGACCATGGTCTTAAAGCGGTCTCTGTGTGTCTGAATGCTGCCCTGCCTTACAGACTTTGGTGAGGTGGTAAATAACGATGGCCACATGTCACCCAGTAGGATTATGCAACACTGCCTGCTGATGCTGCTGCTACAGCTATTTGCCACTCTACTGCTGGAATGTTGCTGACGTTGTTCCACCGTGACAATAGAATTTGAAGAAGATGCAACAGATGTCTCGAGTTGGTCATTGAGCACTGTCTCAAATTCTTGAATTCTACTGTCAATTTGTGTGGGTGGAAAGAAATTTTTCACTTTAGATTTGTAACGTGGATCAAGGAGGGTGGCCACCCAGTAACTGCTGTTCATTTCGATTGCCTTGATGCGTGGATCATGTTGCAGGTAATGTAGCATCCAAGCACACAGGTGTGAGCTGCTTCGAGGATTCCCCAAGCCTCAGGGTCGAGGGGCCCTAAACCGTTCGTCCTCCTCTTCCTGACATCTGTGCCATCCTTTACCACTGAAGGGAAATCAGTACTGTCGGTGTCCAGCCCTGCCTCATCATCCTCCTTCACTTCCTCATCCTGAGTGTCACCACAGCCCTGGCTAGCCTCATGCGCTCTACTCTGTGAGCTGAAGTGCTGTCCTGCACCAGCCCTGGACCCCGAACCACCGCCTAAAGAAGACCTATAAATTTGGGAAACAGTCGGGCCTTCTACATCCTCTGGTGAGTAAGGCTCTGTGTCCGCATCTGTGTCTGCCTCCTCCTCCATCACTGCTGAGACCTGCTGCGTGTTTAACACTTGTTCCAGTAAAAATATCACCACAATGGTCATGCTGACAATGGCATTGTCCTGACTGACCATTTTGGTGGCGTCTTCAAAGCTGGCAAGGATGGTGCAGAGATCTTTCACCTGCCTCCACTCTCTATGGCTCAACACCCCGAGGTCCACACCACTGCTCGTGAGGCCATGCGACACTTCATACTGCATAATGGCATTACACTGCTGCCACAATCACTGGAGCATGTGGAGGGTGGAATTCCAGTGTGTTGCCACATCAACAATGAGACGGTTGATGGGGAGGCCTAAATGATGCTGCCCCATAAGTGTGAGCTAAGACCTCGAGCAGACATTCAAGAGCCGGGTAGCACTTGAGAAATTTCTGCACAACCTGGTTCATGATGTGTGCCAGTCAAGAGATGTGAGTAAGTCTACAGATCTTAAGGGCAGCAAGGAGATTTTTCCTGTTGCAGCACACCACCTTGCCTGGCGACAGGTTCTTAGCACCCAGCCACTGGTCGGTCTCAGTGCGCAGAGCTGTCCACAGCTCTTGACCTGTGTGTTGACGGTCTCCAAAACACATTAATTTCAGAACGGCCTGGTTTCTCTTGGCACATGATGCTACCAATGGAGGTTGGGGATCTGGAACCTGCACCATCCCAGCAGTGTGGAAGAGGGTCCGCAAAGCCGAGACCCACAGTCATCACCAGAGACACTGTCATCCACCCAACTCACCCAGTGAGTAGTCAGTGAGATGTAACTCCCTTGACCATGCTTACTAGTCCATGTGTCTGGAGTGAGGTGGACTTTGGTGGACACAGATGCAGCCAGCACGCTGGAGATTTTTTCTGCCACGTGATGGGTGAGGGCAGGGACAGATTTTCTGGCAAAGAAATGCCTGCTTGGCATCTGGTATTTGGGGCATGCCAGGGCCATGACATGGTGGAACCCATCTGTGTCCACCAGTGGGAAAGGCAACATTTCCAGGACCAAGAACATGGCAATGCCGACATTCAGGTTATTGGCTATGTGATGGCTGGTGTGAAAGAGTTTCTTCTGCTCTCACACCTGGTACAAATAATGATTGCTGACACACTGGCCGCTGTATGGCGGAAGGAGAAGGGGTAGGCTGTGTCTCTAGTGGTGGCGGTGGGAATTAGCCAAAAGTGTCTGGGACTGGGGATGGTGCTTGCTCATGCTGCTCCAACACATCGGCAGCAGAGGACCATTTGGTCTTGGAAGTGGAGGAGGAGACAGAGAATGTCACAGTGGTCGGAAGCCCAGGACCTGTGTAGCCTTTTTTCTCCAAGTGACTCCTCCACATCAATTCATGCTTTAGATGCATGTGCCTGTTCATGTTCGTTGTGGTTAAACTCTTTAGTTTCTTTCCTCTTTTGACGCGTTGACGGCAAATCCAGCATATGATGTCGGTCGGCAAATCTGAGGCTTGATGGAAAAAGGCCCAGGCTTCACAGGTCCTGGACCTCTTCGACTGTGAAAACCTAGTAGCGATGTTACCGCTGCCACCACTGACCATGGCTGGCGGATTAATGTCAGAGGACTTGTGCAACCGCCCTCTCCCTTTCTGAGGCCGGACCTGCACTGACACTACCCCATCATCCTCCTCCTCCATTGATGAGGCGCTCACAAGCAACTGCTGCTGAAAAGACCATGTGAGATCCGCAATGTCATCATCAACATCATCATCACAGGTGACTTCCTCGTCCTGACAGTCTACATCCTCAAGCTGCAGGCTAGAAGCCACAGGCACTGCGAGGCATTGCTGACTGCTTGGGATTTCTGCCGACTGACCAGCTTCCTTCTCCTCCTCTGAGGGCATCAGCGATTGGGCGTCAGAGCAGACAAAATCATCCTCTTTGGCCTCTTGATCTTTTGGCTTCTGACCGCAACCGCATTGTGTCATCAAAGAGATCTTCAAAATATGGATTATATGGAGCGGTCTGTACATTGGTTGACATTTGGGCTGTGTTTGCTTCAGGTTGGACTGATGATGACAATGATGATGACGACATTTGTGGCCGTGACTGAGAGGACGAAGAGGTAAAACCACTCGATGCAGGTTGTGTTAACCACTGAAGAACAGATTAGCGATGCTCTTCAGTATTGAGATTCACAGGAAACCGACCAAGCGATGACAGGCCTGACGGTCCTGCAACTGACGATGTGCTCGCTTTTGTGTTATCTGGAGTACTGGAAGGACCGCCTTATCTCATACCTCTAGCTCCACGTCCTACGCCCCTCCTTGCTCGCTTACCACCTCTAGTTCACTCCATGTTCAAAAAGATACTGTAAATATTAAGAAGGTCAAGATTTCTTGACAGTCTCTTATTGAAGAACTGTATTCCAAAGACAGCAAATCACAAGTGTTCTTAAATCCCTATAATTTCCAACTGGCACATAGGATTAGAAACAGAATTTTTTTCTATGGAATATCTGTGAAATGGGGTCTTATGAAAGAACTCTGACACCAAATCAACAGTGTTTTTGAATCCTTATACTTTGCAACTGGCAACTAGGATTAGAAATGTAATTTTTTCTATGGAATATCTGTGAAATGTAGTCTTATGGAAGATCCCTGATACCAAACCAACAGTGTTCTTGAATCCTTTTTTTTTTAACAACCAACTAGGACTAAAAATAGATTTTTTTCTATGAAATATCTATGAAATGTGGTCTTATGGAACAACCCTGACACCAAATCAACAATGTTCTTGAATACTTATACTTTGCAACTGGCAACTAGGATTAGCAACATAAGGGGACATGTATGAAAACTGTCTTGGTCTAAGACTTTCTTTGTTGCCCATAGCAACCAATCAGAGCGCCCTTTTAATTTTTTCAGAGCACTATATGAAATTAATGAGATGCTCTGATTGGTTGCTATGGGCAACAAGGAAAGTCTTAGACCAAGTCAGTTTTCATACATGTGGCCCATAATTTTTTCTATGGAATATCTGTGAAATGTGGTTTTATGTAAGAACCCTGACATCAAATCAACAGTGTTTTTGAATCCTTATACTTATACTTTGCAACAACCAACAAGGATTAAAAATAGATTTTTTTCTATGGAATATCTTTGAATTGTGGTCTTATGGAAGAACCCTGACATCAAATCAACAGTGTTTTTGAATCCTTATACTTATACTTTGCAACAACCAACAAGGATTAAAACCAGAATTTTTTCGATGGAATATCTGTGAAATGGGGTCTTATGGAAGAACGGTGTCTCATACACTGGCTGTCCCACCAAAACTGCAGCAAGGAAATTTTGGGCATGGAATAAAATTTTCTGCAAGACACCAGTATAACACAGCAATTTCTTTTGAGAGATTTCCTAACAGTGTCTTGTGCACAAGCTGTCCCCCCAAAACTGCAGTAAGGAACTTTTGGGCAATCAAAATAAAGATGGTAAAGATGCAGTCACCAGCAATATCAAAATCCCTAACTACTACTGTCTAGTATTCCCTAATCTTGCTGTACCCCAACTAATCTATCTACAGTAGCAGCTTTTCCTTTGTGAAATCGCTTGGAAATGATGTGTCTGCCTGCTTTGAAACAAGCACAGCGAGAGAGAGCTGAACAAAAGTGTGTTCAGTTCACAGTCTTTAATCGTAATGGCGTTCACCAGGAAATACAGTGACATGCATAAAACAGGATCATGTGATTTTAGCAGCCAATGAGATCCCTACATCCTCACTGGTGACATTCTTGAACCCCCTTTGTGCTCTGCCCTGATTGGCTGGCCGCCAAAAGTACAGGAAGCAACAAAAATGGCATGATCCGAAGCCTCGATCTCGATTTTTTTACCCGATTTTGAGGAAAAAATCGGACCGGATCGAGATAGAGAAAAACATAAAAATCAAATCGATTTTAACTTTTCTCGATTAAATCGCTCAACACTAAACACCACTAATGAAGAAACCTCATCAATGGTTATGGCAGTCTGTGAGAAGTCCACGGCACTGCACATGATTTCTCACAGCAGAATGTGTTGACAGACAGTCATCTCTTCTATGAATTCTCCATACCAATAAGTGCCACCTCTTCAAGGTCTTCTTGGGTGTCGGTTGTTGACGTCTGCAGCTATGATACGGCAGCTGCCCTCCCTGGACACCTGAATAACATCAATCTTCTCTTCTTTTGTTAATTCCATCTTCATTTACCTGTGACGAGCAACAAAAGTTTTGAAATGTCTGTGTTGATAACTTTTTAACCATAAGATATAGTGAAAATCTGATTGCAGCAATCGATTTCCAATACAATTCTGGTCTTCTCTGATATACTACATGACCACCTTCCGGTTGAAAAAACTTGCCCTTGTGCCAATATGGCGGCTTTGTTCTGGTCTCAGTCTAAGGCCATGTTCAGACGGCTTATTCAAGCCGAAATTGCGAGCCTGATTGCGCTCGCAATTCCGTCTTGAATAAGGGGCGCATGCGGGGGCGGGGAGGGGGCGCGGCCCACCGGCCCCATAGACTTCCATTATCCACGGCGCGTATTGCGCCTGGATAATGTGCATGTCACTGTCTCCCCGCCCGGCGGATTCGCCGAGCGATCAAGAGAGACGGAATCCACTGTTCTCATAGAGAACTGTGGATTACCGTAATTACTGCGATGGATTGGAACCGTACTGCAGCGCAAATCCGGCGCGCAGTACGGCTCCAATCCGCGGCGAAATAGGCCATGTGAACACGGCCTAACAGATACGTCCCCTCACCCATTACTTGTTTTGGTATTCAGATATGTCCTTTTCCCTTTCATTTCTAAAATAAAAGGGTGTCCTAGGACTTTTGACTCACCCTGTAGTTTGTAGAAAAAATATACTTAAAAATGTAAAAAAACAAATTCATCTCAGAATAACAGCACTCACCTCCAGACCAACATGCCTCAATTTTATTAATTTTAAGTGACACAAGGGAATTATACATGGATGTTATGGGGGCAAAATATTAATAAATTAATTCACACAGATTGTTAGTAGTTTGCGTGTGTGATCAGCCCTTAGCCCTATCTGCTCTTGCTTCTGGCCTAAAAAATCTGCACCTGGTCGATTTCACCCTCCAATGCCCTGTGAGGGCATTGCATCAAAAGCACAGATCTTTCAGATTGGGAGAACTGGGTGAAAATTGTCTTTTAAAAGGCCCCAAATCTGAAGGAAATCATTACCAAATGGTATATTAGAGATGAAAAATGAATAATTCTTTATTACACAGCTTTCATAATTTTGTTTTTAAAGTATTGTGGGAGTTGCTTATCGAACTCCAGAAAGACTTGCTGTAACATAATTTTTGAAATTCCAGATTTTATCATGTTTCATTCTAGTTAAGGAATATATGTTTTGGAGTGCCCATGTATGTCGGCAGGACCAGTAGGGAGCGAAAAACTCACATAGTGAACATTGTCACAGTATCAGAAATGGTATTACCACCAACAGTGTACCAGCACATTTCAAGAAATTCCATAATAAAGATACTGAGGAATTAAGATTTTAGGGTGTAAATCTTGTTATAAATCTAAATAACAAACTAAATAAAGGGAGGTTCTGAATATAGCAACTAACAACCTTTAAGCCCAGTGGCTTCAATATGGATTATGAACTTAAAGGTTTTCTAAAATAACTTGTGTGTTATCCATCCGAGGCTATTCTATGTGATGTGATAATTTTTGGTAGAAATAGCTTTTTGTAGTACAAAAGACGGATAACAACATTTATAACAGAAAATAAGCCAACCAGCAGTTGCATGTAAGTAATACGAAGCATGCATCAAAAAATAAATGTAAGAACTTACCAATGGACAGCAAAATGGATGATAAGTGCACAGTTGCAAATGGAATGATAAATTACTTGAATCCAGTTGCAAGACCCCAAAAAACACCTGACCCAAACCACTAATGTTCCCTAACTTGTTCCCTAAACTGTCCCTAAACCTTACCCTAACATCAGGCAACCCTGGCCCTATCCAACCCCTGACAATATTCCTGCCAATGTTTCTCACTATGCTGTCCCTAGAAATAGAATGCACTGCAAGACTGACACAGGGCAAAACAGAAGCAACATAAATCTAAGACAATCATGGCTCTAACAACAGGGACCAGATAACTAGCTAGAATGGGACTGAATGAAACAAACTCACAAGACACAATTTTCTCAGCTGCCAGAACACACAGCACCAGCCACAAAGTGAAACGTTGCTTTATAGGGGGCTAGCAATCAAACACGCTTTAATAATCAAGGCCACTTGTGTACATAGTCAGCTGGTAATCCAGAGAGTCGTTTTAGGTGCATGCATAGCAAACAGCTATTGATCAGTTCGCAGAGGGTTATGAAATGAAAGGGGATTCCTTTAAAATTTTAACCCTTTAATTTTAAAAATATTCATTAATGTATAAAAAAGAACATAATTATTAGGTTCTTGTTTTCCCTGAGTAACGTACTGGTTCTTCATAGTGGTGTATGCTTCTAGATTGATCCCTCATAACAATGACAATTGGTGGCCAAGCACAATGCTTTTGCTACTTACCATAATCCTTTGGGAGATCCATACATTGTTTCTATCCCCTTTTGGACTTTTTTTCACTCCCCATTAGTCCTGTGAGTTTGGAACTTCTAGTTAGTCCAACCCTAATTTAAATTTGGTATTTGGAGCCTGGCGTTGTATAGCCCGGTTGTGTAACCTGGGTGTTATAGTCTGTGTAACAGGTGCTTTATTGCTGCACCATCCGCTCTTAGAGAAATTCTATAGTAACTTCTATACTCCACGCTTTACTCCAGCTTTATGTATATCATATCGCAGTATCCCTATAACATATAGTTCCATGTAGGGACATCACCTGTGAAGAGCAGCAAATTTCCTATAGAATTGCATGCAACTTTTGGACTTTTCCAGTATTATTTTAATCCCGTTTTAAGCACCATTACAGTATAATAGATGGAAAGAATGAGCCTCACTTTTGGTCTAGAGCAACAATTTTATATCTGAGCTTCTACTTTACATATTATTATTATTATTATCATTTATTTTGGAGCGCCCTTTGTTTCCAGGGCGTGTAATTTCAGGCGGTAATAAATAACTTTGGTCAAAAATTTACAAATGAAATAAGTACAAAAAGGGTACAGAGGGAAAGAGGCCCCCTCCCGCGAGGGTTACAATCTACGGGGCGGGGGTGAAGAGAAGAAGGGGGGGGGCAGACTTTTTGGGGGGCGGACAGTGCAACCGGGTTTAAATGTTGGTTAAGGCAATCCTGAAGAGGTGGGTTTTCGGGTTACTTTTGAAGCCGGGAGGGGGGGGAGGTCTGAGGTGTTGGGGCAGTGAGTTCCAGGTGGGGGGGGAAGCACGAGAAAAATTTTGGAGAGGGTAATTGAGGAGGTGATAAGAGGAGGCAGAGGAGAAGGTCCTGTGAGGGGGGGGGTTGCGTGAGGGGGGGTATTTAGAGATTAAGGCAGGATATATGAAGGGGAGGGGTTTAGGGGAACCCTTGTGGGTTGAATTGCTACTTGAACTGGATTCGCTGGGAAATGGGGGTAGCCAGTGAAGGTCGGCAGAGGGGAGAGGAGGGGAGTAGCGGGGAAGAGGGGATAGAGGGGCAGCAGATTTAAAGGATGGTTGGAGGGGGGGAGGGTGTTAGGGGAGGCAAGAGGGGGATTTTGCGTGCGAGGGGGGAATGACGGGGGAGGGACAAGCATTTTTGTCTTTCAATTTAAAGAAATGAGGGATTCGGGAAATTTTTTTAGGTGGAGGTGCAACAGAGGTGGGTTTGGAGGGGCGGTTTGAAGGACAGATAGGAGTAAAAGATTATCCAAGGCAGCGGTCCTGGGTGCTGGGGGAGTATACCTTAAACAGTGATAGAAATCGGGGAGGTTTGGAGGGGGACGGGGGGAAGATAATGAATTCAGTTTTCTCCACGTTTAGTTTTAGGGACGGGAGGAAGAAGGAGGAAAGGGAGGCGGGCGTCAGGGTTCCGGGGGAGAGAAGGAGGGAATCTGGGCCCGGAGATTTTTATTTGGGTGTCATCTGCTACAGGTGGTATTGAAAGCGTGTAAAGCTATGACGACCGAGACCAAGGGTGTAGATAGAAAAGGTATGGGCCCGGACTGACCTTGGGGGGACACCGACAGAGAGAGGGCGAGAGGGGGACGGGGGAGCGAGAATGAGAGACGTTTGAAAGTCCGATAGTGAGGTACGAGGAGACCCCGGAAAGAGCAAGTCCGTGATCCCGAGGGAGGAGGGATGTGTAGCAGGGGGGAATGGTGACAGTGTCAAAGGCAGGGGAAAAAAGGTCTGGGAGGAGAAGCACAAGTAGTGTGTGAGGCTTTGGCAGTTGCTGGGGTCGTTGGTGATTTTTTGGTTAGGGCGGTTTCAGTAGAGGGGGGGGAGGGAACCCCGTTTGGGAGGGTCAAGGAGAGATTTGGTGGAGAGAGGGAGGAAAGTTAAAGATGGACATGTTGCTCAAGGAGTTTAGAGGCGAATGGAAGCAGGAGATAGGCGATAGTTGGGCAGTGAGAGGGGTCAAAAGATGGGTTTTTTTAGGATGGGGGTGATGGGTTGCATTTTAAAAGGGGAAAGGGGAAAATGCCAGAGGTTAAAGATAGATTGAAGAGATGAGTGAGGGTGGGTGATAACAGCACAAGGTCAGGGGTGAGGGAGATGGATGGGTCAAGATCAGGTTTGGGGGTTCGATTGGACAGTAGAGAGGAAGCTTGCGGAGTGACCGGGAGGAAACGAGTTAAGGGGAATGCATGAGCAGGGACAGAGGTGGGCTGTGGGGAACCGCGGAAAAGAGGTAGGCTGAGGGGACTGGGGGTGAAGCTTTGTTGATGAATTTATTTTATTTGGAAGTGAGTTGCAAATCATCTGCTAGAGGAGAGATGGGGGGGGGGGCTGGGGACCAGGAGGAGTTTGAAAGGGGTTAAAAAATTTTTTTTGGGGGTTTTGGGCAGGGAGGATATGAGATCTGAAGAGTCTTGTTTGGCTGAGGTGATTCGGATTTAAATGTGTGTAGGTTCTTTAATGAGGTAAGTCGTGGTGGAGCGGGTTTTCTTTTCCCGCGGCGTTCAGCAATCTGGAAGCTCGCCTCAGTGTTTGGGGAGTCGTGGCCAGGGTTGTCTGTTATTTTGCGGGTTCTGTTTGTGTGAGAGGGGGGCAGCATCGGAATGGGAAATATTTTGTTGTTTTTAGAATGTGGGGGCTGCGTCTGAATCAGCAAGTGAGGATATGGTAAGAGAGGGCAAGAGAGTCAGAAAATGCAAGGGTTAGGTTTTTTAGGTTCCTGCGTGGGTGTGTAGATTTTGGGGCAGGAAGGGGGAGGGGGAGGGTGATGGAGGGGAAAAGGGGAGAGATTGTGGTCAGAGATAGGGGGAGGAGGTTTTAGGGTTAGATAGGGGGCGAGGGGGTGAAGATTGGTCCAGTGTGTGTCCGTCGTTGAGTGGCTCAGAGGTCACTGGGAGAGGCCCCAAAGGAAGAGAAGAGGGGCGGGGTTTGTTAGTAGTGGAGTGGGAGTATCGATTGGAATGTTAAAAACTCCCCCGATTTTGTGGGGAGTCGGTGGCAAGGAAAATGGAGGAGCCCGGGAAACAAAGGGTCAAGGGAAGGGGGGTGGCAAGGGCCCGGGGGGCGGTAGACAACACCCCTTGGAGGTTGGGGGGGAGTAGAGCGGACAGAAAGCACCTCGAAGGGGGGGGGGTGAGGGAAGGTACTAGTGGAATAGAGAGAAAAGGGAAAAGGACTGACAGAAGAAGGCCCACACCTCCACCTTGTTTCCTGCCCGGGGGGGGGGGTGTGGGTAAAGGACCCCCCATGGAGAGTGCAGCAGGGGAAATTGTGTCAGAGGGGGCAGCCCAAATTTTGTTAATCCCCAAAAAGGTGGATTGGTGAGGGGGGGGGGGGGAAAAAGGTCGTGGGTGAAGGGGAACTTTTTGCACACTGAAGGCATTCAGAGGGCTTTCCAGACATGGGGTTGGTGCTGCGGGGTGTGGGGGTGGTTTTGAGGTTTGTGTGGGGGGATAAAAGGGGTGCTGCTTGGTCTGTAAAGGGTGCGAAGCACAGTGGGATGCCTTTGTGGGGCCCGGGGTTGGGAGATATGTCCCCGGCAGCGAGGAGAAGCAGGTAGAGAGTGAGGAGATGTGTGTGGGATAGAGAAAAAAGGGGGTTGTGTGGGTTTTTTGAGGAATAATAATAATACATATCATGATAGGTGATCCACACTGCAATCCAGGAAGACAAAGCTCAACCACTTGACCTGTAACAAGTAGCTGTAACAGGTTTCTCTTCAGTGCCGCAACTTTATAGCATAGACCACCATCTCCTCTTTGCATTTTATTGGACGATGATTTGTTTGCGATTTTCATACCATAGCATAACACAGCTCTTGAGTAAGTTCAACCTCATCCTTATGCGGAAAATAAGAGACAAAGTCATATCAATGCAAAAATACAATTAAAAGTCTTCACCTATTTGTAACCCATAAGGTGGTTCTGGTTTAACAGTATAAACATCACTTCTGGTTTCATTACTGAGGACACTGATAAGGTGACAAAATGCCATTTCCTCATTCCTTCTTCATATCAGCGAAAGGACTTGGATAGTTGCTAGGTTTACTTCTTTAAGCATGGCTGTAATTGTAACATAGCCCTTTCTTAAAATTGTGCTAGGGAAACCTGAGTGGAAAGTGCTTCAAAACCATTATCTAATAACCAGAATCAAGATTAACCCAAAAGAGTCAAAGAAATTGTTAAACAAACAACGGTGGCACAACATGCTTAATGGTTGCAGAACCTGGTGGCACATTACACTTGGTGGTTGCAGAATGAATCGGGAGACAAAAAACATTTCTGTGCTTGTAAACGAAATTAACATTTACTTTCTTTGTAATGAAAGAAACTGTGAGTGTGTCACTTTAATGACATGTTTATTGACTTTATATTTCTATTTTTCATTGAACATGTTGTGAATGCAGTGGATGTTTGGTATACTATTGAGTATACCATATCCTGTTATAGTAGTTAACAACAGAAGTCAGCTTTCCTTGGTTGCTGCCCATTTCTATTCCCAACCCACTGACCCACTCTTCGGGGACTGGATATTGATCCAGGCCTACTCTGCTCACGACACGTGAACAGCTTTCATATGGTTACACTGCACATGCCGCCTAGACATTGTCCCACATAGATACTACCTGCCTGCTCCCACCAGCACGGTGGTACAGCTCCAGAACAAATTCAACGACATCCTTGTCTGAGTCTACCTGGGTCTGCAGTGATATTGGCATGTCCTACTTTAACCTGACCTCATGTAAGCTTGTTTTCCAGTGTTTAGAGGCTTTGGAATGGCAGCACAGCTATTTGCCAGTTCTAAAACCAAAGGACCAAATGGTGTACGACAAACTGGGAGCATAACTGAGCACTTTACACAAAATGGCAGCAATATCAGGATTCTTCCTCTTACAACCGATCTGTGATTTTCTCAAAACAACACCACTCTTGCCCATGGCTTTTGTCTGTTATTGCTGCCACCATTCACCCCCAAGAAAGGAATGGGGATGTTTTCAAAAAAGAGACCCCTATTTTTAACCCTACAGTATATTCATCTACTGAACACAGATGATGCATGAAGTTCATAATGGACTCAGGCAATTACATAAATGCCATTTAAGAAGCAAAGGTGGCTGCTGTGAGACGAAGAGCTGGTTCAGGCCACAACCCGGGTTATCTTTCCCCTCTTCCTCTTGGGTAGTGTGGACCTACACAAGATTCTCCCCTCCATAGCCAACCAATGGGGGCAAAGAAGATAAGAAGGAACAGACCCACAGAACTGCTTTCAATACAACTGGTTATTTACTCAATTTTCTTTTGGGATTGAATGACTTCTTTACTCACTTTATTCATCTGGTCTGTACTGACTTCTTTACCAACACTCTCCTTTGTTCAGAAGACCCTAAAAAGTAAAGAATACATTTACTGATATTTTTTAATGAAGTGATATTCATTAGCATTTAGATGAGGGACAATGTGATTGTGTTCAGTTTGGGTAGAGCTTAGTATTGCTTCTTATGTCCTACCATGGTCATGGAGGTCAAGCTATAAAGGGACAAGTATTTTTATAAGGTGCCTTTAAATATTATGCTATGAGAGGAGGATGCAATTATAACCAAACAAAATTCAGTGCCACTTCCTCTACTTGAAGATACCCATAGGAAGGAAAATGGCCAGAAGTTTGCAAATTGTCTCTCTTGCAGTAGGAAGGAAATTGTGCTTCTGCTGCCTCCTATAGGTGGCTTTACTGTAGGGTTAGGGTTATAAGCCAACATAGGGAATCAGCACCTCGTGAGAGCTACATAGCATTTCACATAGCCAGACAGAACTCTACTGAGTACTGCGGGACAATACAGAAACGGTGCCGTCTATGGACGGGTAACATCCAAATCATGGTTTAAAGTTATACAAAAGGTTAGATATTTGCAAGGAGAATCAGTTTCTTCAGTAAGCCAGAACATGAAGATTTTCCTTGTAGGGAACAATACAAAAAGACCACAGTCTGTGATTGACCTGGACTGGTAATCTGCCCAACTGGGTGGATTCCTGTTGGGCTGCAAGATTTCAACCATTGTGCTGGTCCACTGGGAGGCCATGTTTTCGCACTGTATGGGCTTGCCAATTACTCTTCTGGACACAGCCGGCATGATGCATTATGCACTTCCTCTTCTAGGCTGCAAACCTAAGATACCCTACCTTAGGCTTCCAGCCTATAAAATGCTGGAAATAACGTCCCAGCACAAGCATCATGATGATGTCATGCCTTCTGCCCCTGACAATCTCCCAGAGAGAGCTGTTTGGCAGGGGAACAGGAAGGGGTGAGTATTACTTTTTATTTTTAAGAGGGGCTTATATTGCTCCCTACTTACCTACCTACTGGGGGGTCCTATATACCTATCTACTTACTGGGGGGCCCTATATAACCACTGATTGGGGGCCTATATGCATACCTAGCTACTGAGGGTGCCTATATAGCTACCTACTGGGGCCCTATATACCTGCATATCTACTGGATAATCTTCGAAAAAGGCAGCAACACCCTCACCACCTTTGGGATGAGGGGCGGCAGATTTGAGTGGAAGGCAATGAAGAAGCCCTAAGAACAAAGGCCTTGTATATAGTTTTTCATTGACAGCAAGTAAACCGGGCAGAAACTGGGGGCAGAGCTTCGCCTCTAGCTGGAGCACATTTGAGTAAGGGCAAGAGAGGCCTCTAACGCAGCTGAAGTATGAGGTAGCCCCCCCTGAGCTGAGTGGAGGATCCACGGAAGGTCAGTCAGGGTAGAGCAGTGAGGTTGAGCTGGAGAGAGCCCCCTCTGGAACTGCTGGATGAGTGCGTGCTACTGGAGCTGGGTTTTGAAACTCAATGTGGACGACGGGAATTGTGCTACAAGTGTCTTTTTGGGTGAGGAAAACAAGGAAAGTAAAGCCACAGTTCTCCCGGTTAGCTGTTGTCTTGTCTGTGTCATTTATACGCCGGTACACTTCATCACAGAGAGTCCCACTTCGTCTCTCCCCGCAATTGAAAAGAACCTGAAAGGAGTGCCAACCATACCACTCACTTTCTTATCTGCAAGAGTGGCCAACCACACCCATTCTTCAGTAGGGAGTGCCAATCGTTCCACTCCCGTGTTCTTACATTTGGCGTAGTCAGCAGGATTGTGGTACTGAGAGGACGAAGACACACAGACACGCGTGGTGGGAGAGGGAGTCTACCCACCCGCAGGCATGCTGCCAAAGTCTAGGAACCGTGGGACTGGAGTGTGTACAGAGACTGTTTAAAGTGTACAGAGACTGTTTGTGGATTTCCAGGCCGAGCAGAGGGACTGCGAGACAGCGACGACGCAGGGAGTAACTTGTAGAATGTGCCTTAAGACACCAGTACGTGATGGCCGGATTGTGAGGGGGTCAGTGCTAGATGTAGGAAGATGGCGGACTGGCATGGCGAGGAAGAAGAGGGGCGTGGCCAGCAAAAAGGGCGCCAAGAGTTTCCCTCTGAAGAACAGCCAGTCGGAGCAGAGAGCCAAGTGCGCGAAAAGTGGGGTAGCTCCAGAGGGGCCTGACCAGGTGGCCGAACAGGCTTGCCCCGACCGACAACCGGAGGCTGAGGGAGCCGAGAATGAAGCTGCAGCTGGTGCCGCCGCCGCCGAACCTGACCAACGGAGAATGCGCCCATACCGGATGACCTGAGAGCTCAAGAGGGAGCTGGAGGACCAGGCCTACCAGTTCATGAACTGTCGAGGTGTGGCTGGTACATGGGTGGCCGAAAAGAGGTCATCGAATTTGACCAGCGTGTGGGCACTGGGTCCATCTTGGAGGATGGGACCCGAGACGTTGTTTTCATGAATCGGAGGGCGGTGAAGAGGATCTTCGAGCCCGAGAGACTGCACAGTCTGTATCGTGGAGAGCGGGTGAGCTTTCGCAAAGTGCCAGGTCATAAGGGCCCTTGGGCTGCGGGGGTGGAATGTCTTCCCCCCCGAACCGTACGTGCCCACAGAGAACTGGGATGACGAGGAGCAGGAGGATGTCCCGGTGGAAGCTCCGGTGCCGGAGGAGCCGCCTATGCCAGCGCAAGGACGGGGGCGCGGTAGAGGAACCATCCGGGAGCGGTCTCCAGGGCCGGAGCCCAACAACGTTACCGCTCCTGTATCGATAATGACGACCCCGGTGGTGACGGTCGTGGCCGGACCTTCGGGAGCGACCCCTTACCCACAGGACAGTGAGGTACCCCGAGTCAGGCGCGGACGCGCCTTTATCTGAGATGCCCATGAGTTGCTGAGTAGGGTCCTGGAGAGCTCAGTGGGACCGCAGGGCCTGAAGCAGCAAGAGCTGATGCGGCAATTGGGAGAATGGCAGGAGCCGCTACACAAACCGTGAGCTGCCTGGGTGCCCGGTGCTGTTACACCATTCCCCGGGGGAGGGGGGAATAACTTTTGGTTTATTGGCAGGGCCAAGGACTTGTGGTTCCAAAGTTAAGGGCGCTGAAACCTTTCCCTAAGTTTATTATTGCATTCGGGTTATGTTCACTATTTAATGGGGTCCAAGGACTGTGGTATAAAGGATGATGAACCTTACCCCATGTGGTTAACACTATTGTTTTTATGTGAAGTGTTTTCGTTTATTGCACATGTATAAAAATGTTATCTGCACTGCAAAATGTGTGTGTGTGTGGGTTTGAAAGTTGGGAATTTGAGGACGTATTCCAGTTAAAGAACGGGGGAGATGTAGGAGGGCCAAAGCTGTAGTTATCCCTATTAAAAAGAGTGTGTATTATAGAGATTTGGTATACAGTATGGGAATTTTAAATTTCAGTAAGTTTAGGTCAACTTTTGAAGTTTCTTTCCCCATTAAGTCTGCCTGGTAACAGCGGGCGTCATAACCTACCCAAATAGGAGCTGAGGTTTTGTACGGGAAGGGGGGTTAGCCCCAGCGGGGAATCAAATAAATTGAAAGGTGGTAACAGGGAGATGTCTCGGGATTTGCCAAAGGATTTGAGCAGGCACAACCCCCCTCACCACCTTTGGGATGGGGGGGCAGATTTGAGGGGAAAGGGGGCAATGAAGAAGCCCTAAGAAAAAGGGCCCTTTGTATAAGTTTTTCTTTGACAGCAAGTAAGGGGGCAGAAATGGGGGCAGAGTTCGCCTCAGCGGAGCGCATTTGAGTAAGGGCAAGGAGGCCTCAAACCGGTGAAGTACGAGGTACCCCCCTGAACTGAGTGGAGGATCAGGGAAGGTCAGTCGGGGGTGAGCAGCGGGGTTTGAGCTGAGAGAGCCCCCTTGGAACTTTGGATGAGTGTTGCACGGGAAAACGGGTTTGAAACTAAATGTGGACAACTGGTTTGTGCTACAAGTTTTTGTTGCTGGGGAAAAAAAGGGAAAAGTAAAACCCACAGTTCCCCCGGTTAGCTGTTGTCTTTTGTGCATTTATACCCCGGTACACTTCACACAAAAGTCCCACTTCATCTCTCCCCGAAAATTGAAAAGAACCTAAAGATGCCAACCATACCACTCGCTTTTTATCTGCAAGAGGGCCAACCAACCATTCTTCATAGGGGTGCCAATCGTTCCCCCCCCGTTTTTACAAAGCACAAAAAGGAAATAAAAAAAAAAAGGCTTTTTTTTTTTAAGTATTTAAGTAAAATGGGTAAAAGGGGTCTCTTTTACTCTCAAATTCAAACTGCTCACCTTTCTGAGTTGTATTATGGCTGGTACAACTCAGGTTAACATTTGTATGAAAAAGAACTCATTGCAGGCATCCCTTGCTTCACAAATTATCTCCACCAAGGATTGATTGGAAATAGCAACAAGTAAAACAGCCAAAATCTATGAGTTTTTCTTTACAGATTGTGCAGTACTAAAAGATTGGTGCTATAACTATGTAAAATGTATATGATTTATAATGTTGATAAAATATTTAATTAGTGACAAATAGTTAGAAGCACCAAAATTATGTAAATGAGTGCTCTTTTACTTCCACCAAAGTAACTCTTGGTACAACACATAAAAGCAGAATAAGAGCACTCATTTAGATATTGTGGTGCATTTTAATTATTTTCCACTAATGCTAAACATTTTGCCAACACTATAAATTATATAAATTTTACATAGTTATAGCACCAATCTTTTAGTACTGCACAATCTGTAAAGAAAAGCTTATACATTTTGGCTTTTATACTTGTTTATTTACTGGGGGCCTATATACCTACCTATCTACTTCACAGGGGGGTAAATACCTAACTTCCTACTTAACAGGAAGGGCCTACATACTTACCTACTTAATGGGTGGCATAGATACATATATACCTAACTATATAATGTAGGGCCATTATACTTTCCAATTAATAGGGGTCTATATTCCGGCCTACCTACTCGGTTAAATATTTAAATACCTATTGAAGAGGCTTATGAACCTATCTATCTTTTGAGGGGACCTATATTCCTACCTACTGAGGGACCTATAAATTTACCTAAAGAGGAATCTATAAATCTACCTACCTACATAATAGTTGGTCTATATCGGTACATACAGTACCTACTTAATGCGTGACCTATATAACTACCTACCTAGTGGGGCTTATAAAGCTAGCTATCTACTTAATGGAGGCCTATATACTTAACTTCCTACTTAATGGGGGTTATATACCTATTTCCTTTTTAGGGGGTGGCTAATACCTCCCTTTCTTAAGAAGTGGCTTATATACCTACTTATTTAATTGAGGACCTACATACCTACCTATGTAATAGAGGTCCTGTCTATGTACTGTACCTACAAAATGGGAGAGTTAAAAAAAACTATCAAAACGGCCCAAACATCATAATAAAATAATAAAAGGGGCCTACCGAAATTTGGGTTCTACCTACCTAAAAAGGAGTTACCAACTACTAAATTTTTAGTTACCCTTTCCCATATTTGGGGACCTACTTATCCAGTATATGGGGACGCAAAAGAAGATACGACACTTTATTGATATGTATTAAAACCGTATATAACAAGACACTAATAAAATGTTTATCCCAGTATTAAATAGCAGACATCTATAGAACACTGAGGGTAAGCACTCCAAGACATAATATTCACTTCAAATTAGTAAGCTAGAACACATATAGTACATATACACAAATAGTGCTAATAGACTCACGGTTGTGAAGACAGCCAAAGTGAACATCATATAAATACAAATATGGCGATGCAGTCCACATTTTCCGGATAGTGACAATAAAAAGTTTATCCCATATAAATAGCAGACTCTAAGAACCGAGGGGAAGCACCCAAACTAATATTCACTTCAAATTAATAAGCTAGAACACATATAGTCATTACAAAATAGTGCTAACCGAAACGGTTTGGGAAAACAGCCAAAGTGAACATCATATAAATACAAATATGGCAGATGCACGTCCACATATATCCAGGATAGTGACTGTTAAAAATTACCTAGTTAGGAAAAAGGAAATATTCCTAAAAAATCCCAATATGGCAAAAACAAAGAACCTATCCAGCTTAAAACAAAACTGGGAAAGGAGAAACCCCCCAAAAAAGGGGCAACCCCCCCTTTTCGGTGGCTCCCCTATACAAAACTAAATAGAAAAAATTTATGAAAGCCCCCCAAGTTTTTTCAAATGATCATCAGGGGACGATGTGGTAAATAGATAGATGTGGTAGTGTCTAAACTAATGATACCATTGTAAGCTGGATAGGTTCTTTGTGTTTGCCGTATTGGGATTTTTTTAGGAATATTTCCTTTTTCCTAACTAGGTATATGTTATACAGTCACTATCCTGGATATATGTGGACCTGCATCTGCCATATTTGTATTTATATGGTGTTCACTTTGGCTGTCTTAAACCCCCATGGGGGCCCTTTAAAGCACAAATTTGGGTATAAAAACTACATGTGTTTTTGTTTTTAATTAATTAAAAGGAAATATTTTTTGCCTTGGAGTGCTTACCCTTAGTGTTCTATAGATGTCTGCTATTTAATACTGGGATATACATTTTATTAGTGTCTTGTTATATATGATTTTAATGCATATCAATAAAGTGTTGTATATTTTATTGGGAAAAAAATTTTCTGTGAGCTGATTCAAAATTCCCCGTATTTATCTAAAATTCTTTTTCAGTGACACAAAAAAAAGACAAAACGGGGTGTCCCAAGTTAATTTGCCAAAACCAACCGAAGCCATAAAGATTCCAAAAAGGAGATCATTATTACCATTTTGGGCTGTATGGATGGGGAGAGAGGTCAAGAGGTGGGAATAGGTGCTGGAAAAGTGAGGAGTCTAAGATGTTTTTGTGGTAAACTCTGCAGGGCGAGTTTGTGGCCAGAAAAAAGTAAATCATGGCGGTTGGTCCCAGATGGGAAAAAAAAAAGAGAACAATTCCCATCAGAGAAAGTCACCCGGATCCTGGGTGTGATGGTTATTTTTTTCTTTTTTGGGGTCAAATGGGGGTATTTTACTAAATGTGATGGTGACCTGAACTGGGAACTGATTTACTATGTGGTCAAAATAAGGAAAGGGAAAAAATTAATTTGACCCTTGCTGATTGTTTTAAAATTTGCCCAGACAAAGACAAAACAGTTACATCTTAAGGGGGGAGGTTAATTTAACATTGGGGAAACCAGAAAAACTCAAAAAAAATCCAAAAATTTACATTTTTTAAAATTTTATAAATTTATTTGCAATTTTTTCGGAGAGAAATACGCATTTGATCCCCTACCAAAAAAATAAGAAATTATTTCTTTTTAAAAACCAGGGAAGCCCCCTAATCAACATGTTAAAGTGATTAAAGACAGCGGCTTTAAAACTTTAAACCTTTTTAAAAGACTCCTGGCCACAGACCCCCAATTAATCAGTTAAAACTCTAAACCCCCTACAAAATGGGGAAAACCGAAAAGCTTTCCCATGGATGTTTGGCACCCAAATCATTTGACCTGCACAAAACTGAAATGGGGTACAAAACCAAAAAGTAAGACGTGGGGGGGAATGAACAAAATTTTGGCAATACAAGAAAAAAGGGGAAAAAATACCCAAAAATACTGTCAATTTAAAATTGAAAGGGGAAACCCCCTAAAAATTTACCTCATGGGGTATCCCTTGGGTCATTGGGGAAAGGGGAAGATCACCCCAAAAAAAATACCCCGGGGAACTTTTTTAATGATCTCCAAAGGGACTGGGGCCACAGTCACCCAAAAAACCCCAATTTGGGAACATGTCACGGCGCCGGCGCCGCAAACTCGCCGCGGCCCCTCCCCCCGTGCGCACGGGGTCCGGCACGGGTTTCTGCGGGTTTTCCGCACGTGGGCCTTCTCCTCTTGCCCGGGAACCCCGTACTTACCAGTCCCCGCTCCTGTCTCCAGCTCTGACACCGCCGGTGCAAAATCCCTGTTTTAAGGCGCCGGCGCGAGGGCGGGTCCGGTTTTAAAAAAGGGCCCAGCGGCTTTATTTGGTTTTTGACGGCCGCGGGTCCTATATTGGTAGACGCCCCTGCACTCGCTGCCGTCTGTTGGTTGTTTTGGGCGTTTAGAGTGATAGAGTTCAGCTTTGATTTCCCCGTGTACCAGTCCTTGCTTACGTTCCTGACCTTGCCTTTTGCCCCCTGCCCTGACCTCTCCCGCTTGACTACAACCTCTCCCGCCCCCCCGACCTTTGCCTTCCCCGACTACGCCTCCAGTTTCGATTTTGCCCCACCTGTACCCGGCTGCCATCCAAGCAAGTCACGTCGGGGGAACAAAACCCGGTAGCCCAGCCGCAGCAAATCCCTCCCGCTTTGAGCGGGGGTTGGTGAAAACGGGGGCTATTAGACTCGTTCCCTGGGTGGTTAGCATAAACGCTTGGTTGGCCCGCGGATCCACTCCTCCCTTACATAAGTGGTCATGGATTCCGCCGGGTACTCTGCCCGATCTCCCGGGCTCACGACGGTGTCGCCCCCGAGCCCCCGTATGACCAGCTAGCGGCCATATGCAGAACCTGGGGTTTTCCCTCGCCCCCACCCGGGGGCCCGCCTCTGCACCCACCGTTGTCCGGGCATCCATTGCTTACCTGCTTGGGTTGGGGGCCCCCCCCGCATCTGCCATCCCCCCCGTACGATGGAGACCCCAAGAAGGCAGGGGGTTCCCCTGCCGTGATCCTCCCCTCGAGATGAGGGGCGCCAATTTCCCCCCAGGGTCCAAGGGGGCTTTCATAATACCCCTTGTCGGGGGAACCTTGGGCTTGAATGCCATATGGGTCGAGGGGATCCTCTGACACTGACCTCCAAACCTTTCCACCGGGGTTCCGTACAGTTTTGAGGAACCAGGCCGTACTTCTTCGGCTCCGCGGCACTGCCCGGGTTTGCAGGGCAACCTATCGGTAGTATTTGTACTTTTTTGGCTCTTGCTTGGGGTTGGACTGGAACAACGAAGCTTTGGGGGGAAAATTTTGGCAAGGCCTCTCGGGGCGAATCAAGACGACTCGCCCCTCGGGGTCTACCATGCCTTCGATGACCCAAAATTTCCCTTTTGGCCCCGAGGGGGTATTCGTTTGCCGAAAGGGGAACAAAGTCCGCCTAAACGGGAAACCGTCCGTCCACGCCGTTTCCCCCCTTGGTCCCACGTTCCCGCGGTCACCTCTTCCTCCTTTTTTGGCTTCTGAAGAGGAAAAATATGCAGGGCGGAAAGCCCACCTGTCCCAGGGGGAACGTTCTCACGTCGTTTGAAGCGGCTGTGCTTTTATTGTGGGGTTTTGGGCCCTTTCTTGGGGCTGTCCGGGGTGCCCGGGAA
>JAODAL010019398.1:0-72152 GCA_025379985.1 Phyllomedusa bahiana | reverse complement strand
GAAGGTTTCCTGAAATTCTAAACGAATTCCACTTCGTTAGAATCAATTCGCCCATCTCTAATAATATCCCAAAAATATAAAATTATCTCCTATAAAATGTATTTAAAATTAATATAATCTAAAATTATTTTAAATGAAATAATTTAAATCAATGAAACTAATACAGCATCTACCATAAATCCCATTCTCAATGAACTGTTTTAGCAGCCATTATCGAATTCTGTATTCATTTATACACGTTTGACGCATTACTAATGTGCCAAAGTACAGTGGCACACCAAACACATACGCTAGGTGCATTGAAACTTAGTGCACATTCACCTCTTTCATATATTCATTCACATTATACACTGAAAAAAAAGCTGCAAAAAATTGTGTGGAGGCGCCAAGTTTCATACCTGTCTTTTTTGTTTGTTTTTTCTTGTTTAACCCTTCTGTTTTTAGATTGTTCCCATTCTTTTGGGTTATTCATTTGGGCAATTACCGTAACACAGTGGTTGCATTGAAACTTGGAATTTTACCAGTTTAGATATTAAAAGTTACATTTTAGAAATTACCCTCCACTTTTGTGAATTATCTAGTTTGGTGTTTGGAGCTCTCTCTCTAGTGATTCTCCTGTCAGTGAATACTAGTTCTGTATTTCAGAATAATATTGTCAGGGACTGTCAGGGCACACACAGAGACATAGACGAGTGAGGTCCTGATGCTGGTCCCAACCTCTGTCCCTGCCTTTTGGGGAACCCGACTCCTTACCAGGTCAGCCCCAACCAGAAGACTGGTGACTGCTCTGAGTAAGTGGAACACAGACGAAGACAAAAAAACACGGAACAAGCAAGAGAAGTTGGGCAGGCCAGGTCAGTAACAAATGGGCAGTGCAGTACAAAAACGTGAGACAAAAGAATAACCAGGAACCAAGCAAAAGTCAGAAAGCACAAAAAGTCAAATGAGAATACAGGTGAACTATAGGACAAAAGAACCATATAGCAGGCACAGGTGACTGGTAAAGGCATCCTTAAATAGGGAACCAGAGAACACAGAACAGAGGTGATTGGTGGAAAGAACACAAAACCAGATAGGGAAACGAGACTGTCAATCAAAGAGGAACACCGGTTAACTGAAAGAGTGCTAGAGGATTCCTGGCCACGGGCGTTGGCCAGGAATCAATTAACATACAGGGAAAGAAGGACCATTTCAGACTGGTTAAAGAATACAAGGTAAACCATGGTTTACGTCGTACTGGCCGCGGCCGGCGACCAGAGTAAAAAGCTGGGGGTGTGTCAGGCACAATCATGACAAATATATAGCAGAGCTGAGAAGACTGCTTTTGAGGACTGACTTCTGAACAAGCAAATACTATTTTGTTTCACTACTCTGGATAGTTTGGTACAATTATTATCTACCTGTAAGAGAACTTAATGGGGGTTATATTTATGGCAGGGCTGTATTTAGGGATACTGCTACTTAGGGATACTGCTACCCTAGACACTTTCTAATTCTCAGTCCCCCTAGTGCCCTTACATTTTAGACAGCTTATGGACAAACACCTATTAGGCTGGCAACTACCCTTTTCTGGTGATTAAACTATAAACATAAGACTAGATTAACATGGTAATTCAAGAGACAACCTCAGACCTCAGATGTATTTAACTTATCACAAGGCATTATGAGAAAGGAGCTGAGAAGCTTGAGTGCCCTCTATTGGATGTAACAAATCCTCAATTTGCTTCTGACTCGCTGAGTCTTTAAAAAGCAACAGGGATATTAGCCAAGCCAGTATTACTCATCTGCATATAGCTGTTTCGGGGTTTTGCCCCTCATCACTGCAGAGCAGAGCATACTGGCTGGGATGCTATGAGTGGATCAGAAAGGGGAATATCTCTCCTTGGGGAGAGCACCATATAGGTGTGTGGAGTTTTGATATTGCCTTTTTGCCCTCCATTAAACATCTACAGATGTATTTAACTTGTCTTGAACACAGATTTCAGATATATTTTAATTTTTTTTCTAATGTTGTTTAGTGCCATCCCTCAAAATATGCCGCCCTAAGTACTGGAACACCAGTGCCTAGTGGTCAATACAGCTCTGAGGAGGCGGACTAGAAAACTCACTGGGGTTTGAGAGCTTATTGCAAACTATATTTACATCTGTCAGAGGAGATAAAAGATTGACTAGGAAATTTCTGCAAATTCTATTTACAGCTACTAGAAGCGAAAGGAGACTGACTGGAGAGATACTGAAGAATATATTTACAATTGCCAGAGGGAGAAGGTGAATAATTTGTAATGTGGTAAAGGAGGGAAAGAAAAACATATATATGCATGTAAGGGTTATAGTAGTCAGAGGCAGAAAACAGGAAAGTGGGTCATGTAATACTGCCAAGCAGCCAGCCACAGTAGCACAGCTTAGCAGTGGTGCTGAGGAGGACACGGAGAAGAAAAAATAGGTATATTTGGTGGATGAAAAGATTGCAAAGTAGCTTAAAATAGTGGTTCATAATCTTTACAGACTTTTTATATACACTTGATTAGTGGGATAACCCATTTAAAGATCTGTTTAAAGTGTGAGCTTCCAATTTATTCCCAATTCATTAAAAAATAAATTTCTATTTTATTTGATTTCCTCTTAGGCTCTGCCATCCTGAAGTACTACTTTGCTTTGCCTAATGATGAATCTCGCCCCGAATAACTTGAAATTATGTTAAACATACACATCTCCCTGTGCCTGGTGCAGATATGCATACACAATGTTCTTTCATCTTTGATCTTCTTCATTAGTGACTCATGCAGAGGCAATAGTAATACATTCCTGAGAAATGTGAAAGTAGAAAGGATCTGCAGGATGTACAGGATAAAATTAGAGGAACACGAGAAGTCTGCCAAAACTGTGCAGCCTGTTTAGAGAGCATCTGCTCTGCGGTTTGTATAGATGAAGGGCCTAGTCTGGGTCTGTAGAAGAGGGTCCTGTCTAAGGTCTGTATACAGCAATCTAGGGTCTGTACAAAGGGGACTGGCCTAGGATCTTTATGAAGTTCTGGGCAGGGGTCTGTTTATTGAGGGGTCTTGGAAGACGTATGAATTTTGCTGCCCAGGAGTGAATTTTTTGGTGCACATTTGTAGCGTAGAATGAGCCTGGATCTATGAACCTGTTCTACTGTGGGTCATAGATTAGGCAGTTTCTAGCTCCAAAACGACGAATCAGGCTCAGATAGATCACTTTTTACTTGGTCTGGCTGTTCCAGCAGTAATGTGCCGCCGTCATAAATTTGCACCCGATAATGCGCCTAATTTTGGAGTGCACCAGATGAAAAATTTAGAAAACAGGGCTGCGTCAGTTTTTGGGCTCAAAGGACCCCAGAATTTTCGTGCAGCCCCATATATACATGTCGCCCCTAGTGTGTGGTCTGTATAGAAGGCATCTGGTCTGTAATCTTTATAGATGACGGGTTGTGTCTAGGGTCTGTATTTAGAAGGGTCCAATCTGGGGTCTGTATATAGTGGTTTAGGGCGACATGCATGAACGGGACTGTGCCAGAAGTCTGGTGTCTTTTCAGTCCGAAGACTAGCGCCTTGTTCACTATATTTTTTAACAGGCGCACTCCAGTATCAGGCGCATTACAGAGTGCCCACAACACTTTGTAATGCGCCTGAGATCGGGGACGTGCTGGAGGTGGGGCGCACTACAACCGTACGAAGCTACATATTTATAACTTCAGTACGGCAAATCTAGGCGCATTACTGCTGGAACAGGTAGAGCAGTTTTAAAGTAGTTCACCTGAGCCTGAAGTGTCGCTTTGTAGCTAGAAAGTGCTAAATCTGTGACCCGCAGTAGAACAGGTTCATAGATTCAGGTGCTACTAATGCGCACAAAAAACAATGGGTGTCAAAAATCACACATTTCACCCCTAGTGTCTATGTAAAGACTGTAACGAGGGCCAGGGTCTATATAAAGGGCAGGGCACACTTTCCAACTCTCCTGGAATATAGGCTGCAAAAATGGTGGGGCTTAAGCAAGGCATGTCTAGGTGGGCTGCAGACCATTCCAAGTGGGATGTGGGTGTTTTTGGAGGTATGGTCAAAATATCCCTTATTACTAATGAGATGGATGATATGATGAAGTATGATATACAATAAATGAGGGGGTTGGAGTCTCACCTGGGGTTTTTAAAAGGGAAAGTTGGACCCGGGGGTCAGGGGATTTTGGTTTATGGAGATCTGTTATTGACTAGATTTGTTAATGTCGGGTTTGCTTGTTTATGATTTTTGGATCATGTTATAAATGTGCAGGGCATATTGAAAAATATTTGTTTCTCTCATTGCAGTCTCACAGATGCCCATTTTCAAAAGGTGGTATTTCTGAGTCCCACCACTACTAGAGCCCTTCCCCCATTTTGGGGTGACGTCTTCGTCCTGCAGCGGAAAATTTTTACTGTATTAGCATTTTGTGTTTGATTTCAGGTCTCTGCTAACGCCCACTCGAAGTCAATGACATGAAGTGAATTATGGCACAATGTAATGACTTGCAGAGGGTGGCATATTGCATTCTAGAAAATTATTGTCAGAATGGATAATTTAACCTTTCACATATTGTGACAATCCTCTGTCGCTCTTCGGTTTAGCAAACCCCGGATTGTCATTTCTTCTATTCCCCCCCCACCCTTTAAATCCTAATCACAGTGCATTTTATGACTTGTCATGCAAATAGGCCAGTTTAACTCTTTGTCTTTCATAGGATAAAGGCAATAGAGTCCATTTTGTAGCCCAGTGAGTATTTTTCTTTTCTTTCTTGGCATTTTCAAATATTTTTAGCATTCATGGGAGGAAAACAGAAATGGTATTTGTCATCATACATTTCTTACTTATTCTTACAGAAAAAAATAAATCAACTCATGTTCCAAGGTGCCCTTTTACCTTGATGACCATATCAATGGAGTCAACAAGCTTAAACTGATCACCAGTGTCCAGATCTAAAGAACTATAGGAGCACTCTAGAGGGCACAAAAACTCCTTTGGATATTTGAATTTTCATACAAGTTTCATTGGCCCTTTGCTTTTAGCGTTATGTCAAGAAAGGCTTCTGGTGGCAATTTTTTGCAAACTGGTGTCCAAGGGTGCCCTTTCGATACAGCTAATGACTTTAGTTGATGGGACCCCCAATTTAGGGTAACATGTAAATACTCTATATGTCTTTAAAAGGGGATGTTAGATGATCTGGAGGAGGCAATAGCAAAAAGTTACCTCCTATACCATGATGTCCCCAGCAGATATTTTTATTAGGGCCATCATAACACAACTCATAGAGACCACTTATGTGTCCAAATGGAAAACCAATCATTGACTATGAATACTGGATTCTTTTTTGGACAACACAAGCTAAGAAACTATATATCTGGAAAAAAAAAAAAAAAAATATATATTATAATATATACATATAAAATATTTTTAATATAAGCTCTTTATAATAAATATATATATATATATATATATATATTTTTATTTTTACAGATATATATTTATATATATATTTTATTTAAAGAGCTTTTTTAACTTTTCCTTGGTTTGTGACCCCAAATAAAAGCCAAATCTACTAATATACCCAAACTCCTGTGTGTGCACAAGGGCCTTTCAGATGTGCAATGATTTCCATGAGGCTAAGTTTTTATGAAATTTTACCATGCAAGGCAAACACTATTAGGCCATGTTCACATGGCTTAAAATGGCCGAATTTCGGTCTGAATTACCGCCAAGGCCAAATTAGGGGCGAAACGGCCCATTCATTACGTAATGCACAGTTCCATAGAAAAATAGGGATTCGTTTTTCCCCTCCCCGCCCCGAAGCCCCCGGGCGGGAGATAATTGAATGTCACTTTCTAGGGGCGATCACGCCGCTAGCAGTGATTGTCTTGGGCCGGCGAAGTGCCCCCCCCACTCACTCCCCCGCTCCCGCCCCTCCCTTGGCCACACGGCAAATTTGCGGGACGTAAAAAGCCCCAGTTAACCTGTGAACCTAGCCTTAGGGTAGGTTCACACGGCGTAATTGCGGCGCGCATTTGTGCTTTAATTTGCCGCAATTATGGTAATTCATAATCCAAAAAGGGAACTAGGATTACCCCTCGTCTCCCCTGCGTACAAACAATGATTGCAGCCGGGGGAAGAATGACACCCGCTGATGGTAAGTAAAGGGGGCTGGCATGGGGCCGGCCCCACCTGTCCTTGGAAGTATGCGCTGATCAGCGCACACATCCAAAATACATCGTACTGGGGCCATACAAAAAAAACCCCCAACGGCGTGTGAACATACCCCTTTCTTTCCAAAAGGGTATTTTAAAGAGCCAAAGGATCTCTGACATCATAATAACAAAAGATCACAAAAATAGTAAAAAAAAAAAAACAACACAACAAGGAATAATCATGGCCTACAAACCAAAGCAACTATTTCTGTTTCCAACCAATTAGACTACTGTTAGCTATGTTTTTATAGCACCTTATTTGGGAAAAGCCTTATTATTTAATGGACTGGGTTTTTCTTGAAGCTGTTTAAAGTTTTATATGATGGTACATAGAAAAAATAAAGATCTTTTAAAGCCACCATAGAGCAATAATATAAGAATCGTTCACTTCAGTGCAGGATGAAAATAACAATTAACATGTGAAAAATTGCACTGGCGCATTAGGTAATAGCAGCAATCAGCAATTAGCTGAGGCCAGTCTAGGACTCGTTTGACAAAGTGTAGCTTGATGTCTGAATGATGGCTATGTGTTATGAACATTTGGCTGTCGTTAGTAAGCTTTAATGACTTGATAACAGTACAGAACCTTAAATGAACAGCTATAGAGCCATTTTTTTCCCCTACCGCATCAAAAATTAGAAAAAAGACCAGTAAAGCCTGTATCCCTCCAAACATTTCTCATCGGGAACAAATATATAAACTAGTGAAATTGTGAATGAAATTGATCAATGTTGTTTTGTTCACACATCATTTTTTGATTTGGCAAAAATAGTAGGCAAAATTTTTTATTTTCCATATAAAATCAAAAAAATGAAACCCAAATTTGCAAATACTTTAATGGGATTCTCACCACATTTAAATTTGTTTTAAAAAAGTTGGGAAAGATGAATAAAGACTATTATCAATCATTTTCTGTTCTGATTTTGCTTTACTCCAGAGTTAGGGGAATTCTGATTCCCATGCTTGTTTACAGAAGGATTCCTAGGCTGCTGACCATTTTTCCTGCTCAACTTGGGCCCAAATGGTGAGCACCCGCTGTGTCTTATCACAGAGGAGCTTTTTTATCTTTTTACTGACAAATTTAACCCCGTGGGTCTGTAGCCTTCGTCCTGCCTTTAGACCCCTCTGTCACCAAAGTCTTCTTTTAGGCTCGCTAAAAATGTAAAATGAAATGTCCCGTCACTGTTATAGAACAGCCAACAGAATGAACAGGACGTAGGAGCCTCGAGCTGCCTGTGAAGTGAAGACTCTGAAACAGCATGGTGAGAATAAAACAAATTCTCCTAAAAGATTAGCACCTCCAGTTACAATGCTGACCTACATGTCTCCATGGCAACAGACTACAAACAAGCCCTGTGTTGTCTAATCTTGTAGTCATACTTCCATTCATCTGTCTCATAATTTAACATCTATGGTCGGATCCTCAAACGCAGGGTCCAGGGTTGGGAAACTACAATCCCTCCCATTTATATAAACTATAACAAATGATGGGGGTTTTTTGTTGTAGTTTCCCAGCAGGGGAGGGCCGCAGTTTGAGGGGCCGTACTGGTTAACAAAATAAGGGGTGATGGAAAGTTGACTGCGGATAGACCAACGGTCTTGCATTTGTCTCCTACATGGAATTATATTTGTATATCTATTTCATTTTTTTTTTATTTTTTGTGCTTTTTTTGAATTGGACTGGGGCTTTGACATGAAAGAGCAAATCCAGCGAGTCACAGACCATATGTGACCAAGAAAATAGGCAGTCCGATGACTATAGGTCAGTTTTTTATAGAAAGAATAAGTAGACACATTTCTTACCCGTCCAAATATTTCTGGCAAACCCAAGACTTGACCGGTAAACACACCCACGCAGATCAGTATTGCAGTGATTTGACCCCGAACCACGGATTTCCCCTTTTGGGATTCTCATTTAAATAATCGGGAAAGGGGGCTGATGCTATACCTAAAAAAGAACATCAAGAGTTCCTGTTTAAAGATCTGTACTTTGTTGTTTATTATTACTGCCACTTTGGGCCTTGTCCACAGCTCAATGCTGGACTAAACTGGGGCCCCGAAGCACATCTCTACCTTAATTCCCCCCGGAAAAAAGCAAGATGGTGCACCACAATTTTCACCCTTAATTTTAAGCTTTATTATATGCAATTGGAATACTGGGAGCCACCCCCTTCAACATTTACTGTGGTTTTTCTGATACTGTTGTGAAAAGGGACCAAACTAATGTGCATCTGTTCCCTTTTGTGTTCCCTTTGCCTGGGGTCTTTGAGTTGTTTTTCAGCAATCACTGCACCTGCAGCTTTTTCCCCGGGGCATATAACTAGAGATGCTGCTTCTGGGCCCCTTTTTTGTCTACCCCTTAGCTGTGAACCAGGCCCAAAAAGGTGGTGTTTTCTAAGCAAGTAATGTCCTATTTTGTGTGTGTTTATTATTACTGCCCTGATAAAGGATGATGGTTAAAGACATTTATTATAGATTGATAGCAAATACTTATCACATTAAGCATTTTGCCATGACTTTGAAAAAAAAACAAGGTAAATGAATCCACCTTGACTCCACTCTGTGGATGGACCACTACTGTTGTGGAGTGGTCATAAACCCTGCCCTATATGCCCAGGACAGATAATTGTTCCCCAGACATTCACAGGGATTCCCATTAAAAAACAACAAGCAGAGATGTTAAAAAAAGTTAATTAGAAAAATGTAAAATACAATGAAGATGTCTTCAGCTTTTGACAGATCGGAGAAGTCCAAATAGTATACATCGTCTATCGTCTGTTTGTCACAATTCTTAAGTCTTTGCCATTTTAGATCTGGAGTCAATATTAATATGACAAACAAGGCTCTCAGCTGTCATCCCTTTGCCTCAAACTCCCATAGCTTTCCTGACACAATCTCCGCTCCTCACAGGACCTTCTTCTCTGCTCTCCTCTTGTCAGCTCCTCACACAACCGTCCAAGGTCAATTCTCCTGTGCATCCCCCATACTCTGGAACTGACTGCCCCAACACATCAGAGTCTCCCCCACATTTACAACTTTTAAAAGTTGATTACCACAAAGAGGGGAATTTGTAAAGAGCTATCAAGAATAACCCCATTCATTTATAAATCTCTGATCTCTCCATTATAGATTCTTATTAGTCTCCTGATTAACCATCATTATATGGGGAATCATGTGTGGAGCAAATTTGAAAGAATCAATCAACATCTGTCAACATTAGGAATTATTAAGGGACAGCCACCATAGGGTAGGGGTGCGCTTTTCGGGGGAAAGTCCTCTACTGGTTATGCAGAGCATACAGGCATATATGCCAATTCTTGGATTCGCAACACACATGGGAATTTTAACACTTACCAGCTTCTCTCATCTATCATATAACCCTATATATCACAGAGCTCAGCTTCTATCCTCTATCATATCACACTATATATCACAGAGCTCAGCTTCTCTCATCTATCATATAACCCTATATATCACAGAGCTCAGCTTCTCTCCTCTGTCTTATAACCCTATATATCACAGAGTTCAGCTTCTCCCCCTCTATCATATAACCCTATATATCACAGAGCTCAGCTTCTCTCCTCTATCATATAACCCTATATGTCACAGAGCTCAGCTTCTCTCCTCTATCATATAACCCTATATATCACAGACCAGCTTCTCTCCCATCTTATAACCCTATATATCACAGAGCTCAGCTTCCTCCTCCCCTCTATCATATAACCTAAAATTCACAGAGCTCACTTCTCCCCTCTACATTAAAACCCTATATACACAGAGCTCACTCCTCCCCTCCATCTAAAACCCTATATATCACAGGCTCAGCTCCTCTATCATATAACCCTATATATCAAAGACTCACCCCTCTACATAAAACCCTATAATCACAGAACCAGCTCCTCTCCCTCTACATATAACCCTATATATCACGGGCTCACTTCTTTTCTCTTCATATAACCCATATATCACAAGCTCAGCTTCTCCCCCCTCCTCAAAAAAACCCTAAAATCCAGAACTCACCCTCTCCTCTATCATAAAACCCATATATAAAGATTTACCTTCTCTCCTCTATTATAAATCCATATATCCAGAGCCAGCTCCTCTCCTCTATCATAAACCCTAAATCACAAAACTCACTCCTCTATCATATAACCCTATATACACATAACCACTTCTACCTCTACAAAACCCTAATATCACAGAGCTCAGTTTCTCCCCTCTAAAAAAACCCTATATATCAAGAGCTCAGCCTTCCTCTACAACAACCCTAATATCACAGAGCTCACTTCCTCCCCTACATGTAACACGAATATCACAGAGCTCAGCTTCTCTCCTCTACATATAACCCTATATATCACAGGCTCATTCCTCTCCTCATCATATAACCTAATATCACAGAGCCAGCTCTCTCCCCCATCATAAAACCCTAAAAATCACAGAACCAGCTCCTCTCCTCTATTTTAAAACCCCTATATATAAAAGAGTTTACCTTCTCTCCTCTATTATATAACCATATATCACAACTCAGCTCCTCCCTCTTCATATAACCCAATATTCACGAACCACCCCTCTATCATATAACCCTATAATCCAAAACCAGCTTCTATCCTCTATCATATAACCCTATATATACAGACTCATTTCTCCCCCTCTATAATAAAACCCCTATATATCAAAGCTCGCTCCTCCCCTCTATCATATAACCCTATATATCACAGAGCTCGCTCCTCTCCCCTACATATAACCCATATATCACAAGCTCACTTCTCTCCTCTTTCATAAACCCTAAATACACAGAACCAGCTTCTCCCTCTACAATAACCCATATATCAAGACTCAGCTCTTCTCCTCATCTATAACCCTATATATCACAGAGCCAGCTTCTCCCCCTTTATCAGTAACACGATATATCACAAGCTCAGCTTCTCTCCTCTAAATAACCCTATATATCGGGGGGGGGCTCATTCCTCTCCTCTTTCAATAACCCTATATATCACAGAGCTCAGCTCCCTCCTCTATCAAAAAAACCCTAATACTAGAGCTCCTTCTCTCCCCAATCATGAAACCCTATATATCACAGGCCTCAGTTCCTCTCCCTCTATCATATAACCCTAAATCACAGAGCTCACTTCTCCCCTCATCTATAACCCTATATACAAAGAGCTCAGTTTCTCTTCTCTATCAATAATCCTATATATCACGAGCTCAGTGCCCTCTCCTATCATTAACCCTATATAGCACAGAGCTCACTATTCTCTCTATTATATAACCCTATATATCACAGACTCACTTCTCTATCAATAACCCTATATACAAGAGCTCACTTCTCCCTCTATCATATAACCAATAATCACGAGCTCATTTCTCTCCTCTTATATAACCCTATATATCAAAGAGTTATTTCTCTCCTCTTTTTATAAACCTTTATATGACAACTCAGCTCCTCTCCTCTATCATATAACCCTATAATCACAGAACTCAGCTTCTACCTCTACATATAACCCTATATATTACAAGCTCGTTTTCCCCTCCCCTAAAAAAAACCCTAAACACAAGCTCAGCCCCTCTCCTCTATCATAAAACCCCTATATATCACAGAGCTCATCTCCTCTCCCTTCTATCAAAAAACCCCCATATACACAAGCTCATTTCTCTCCCTCTATAAAAAACCCCTATTAACAAAGCTCACTCCTCCCCCCTTACATATAACCCTTTTAATCACAAGCCAGCTTCTCTCCTCTTTCATATAACCCTAAATATCCAGAACCATTTCCCTCTCCCTATCTAAAACCCTATAATCAGAGAGCTCAGCTTTCTCCCAAACAATAACCCTAATATCACAGAGTTTCACTTCTCTCCCTCTATCAGTAACACTAATATCACAGAGCTCACTTCCTCCTCTATCTATAACCATATATTTCGCAGACTCACTCCCCCCTCTATCATAAACCCATATATCACAGAGACAGCTTCTCCCCTCTATCATAAAACCCCATATATCAAGAGCTCACTCCCTCCTCTATCTAAAACCCTTTATAATCACAGGCCAGCTTCTCTATCATATAACTCTATATATCACAGAGCTCAGTTTCTCTCCCCTATCATATAACCCTTATATCAAAGAGCCAGCTTTCTCTTCTCTACACATAATCCTATATATCACAGAGCTCAGTGTCCCCCTCTATCATAAAACCCCATATAGAAAGCTCAGCTATTCTCTTCATTATAACCCTATATATCACAGAGCTCAGTTTTCTCTATCATATAACCCTAAAACACAGAGCTCAGCTCTTCCCATCATAAACCATATATTCACAGAGCTCAGCTCCTCCCCTGTATCATATAAACCTATAGTCAAGAGCTCAGCCCTCTCTTCTATCAATAACCCTAATATCACAGAGCCGCTTCTCTCCTCTATCATATAACCCTAAAAAACACAGAGCCATTCTTCCATCTATCATAAAAACCCATAAATCAATATATCGAGAGCTCAGCTCCTCCCCTCATCAATAACCCTATTATCACAGAGCTCAGTTTTCCTCCCTCTATCATATAACCTTATATATCAAAGTTTATCCCTCTCCTCTATCAAAAACCCTATATATCAAGAGCCAGTCTCTCTCCTCTATCAATAACCCTATATATCCAGAGCCAGCTCTCTCCTCTATCTTAAACCCCTAATATCACAGAGCTCAGTTTCCCTCCCCTATCATATAACACTACATATCACAAGCTCACTTCTCTCCTCTATCATTAACACTATATATCACAGAGCTCAGCTTCTCTCCTCTACATAAAACCCCAATATCACAGAGCTTACTTCCTGCTCTTCATAAAACCCCATATATCACAAAACTCAGCTTCTCTCCTCATCATATAACCCATATTCACAGAACCACTTCCTCCTCTACATATAACCCCAATATCACAGAGCCACTTCTCTATCATATAACCCTATAATCAAGACCAGCTTCTCTCCCTCATCTATAACCCTTTATATATCACAGAGCCAGCCCTCCCTCTATCATATAACCCTATATATCACAAGCTCACTTCCTCCCTCTATCATAAACCCCTAATATCTCAAGCTAGTTTCCTCCCTATAAAAAAACATGTATATCAAGAGCTCATCCCCCCCTTCCCCATCACACCTGCCTTAAGGGGATATAAACCATCTGACGGGTTCCCTTTAAAAAACATTATACATATGCTTACCATGAGTTAAATCCAACTTAATGTCACAATAAAAATTAAAGTCATTATCATTCAATCTAAAAAGCTCACCTAGAAGAAGCCTGGCATGGCTACAAACATATTCCTTCACAAACATATCCAGGTCTGATAAACGTTTTAATCTTTTCACATATCTATTGTGTATAAGATTAATACTATGGAGCTAAACACATATTTTAGGTTTAGTTGACTTTAAGATTATTTTTCAGCACAGTTGGAAACTTTCCAAGGATTTCATTTGATGAACAAAATAACAAGAAGTTGTGAAGTGTGATTTAACAACAAAGTAAACAACAAGACATAATTTACAGAACAGCAGGAATATCTCACAAGGGTAGATAAGTCCTGGTTGGCATATGACTGATATGGCCAAAAAACATAATACATCTATTTTTGTGAATTAGAGACAATTTTTCTAAATTTCTGCATATTAGGGCAGAATATGAAATTGTTAATTTTCGTGCATACTATGAAGTACCTGTATTTGATATAATTGCAAACTTTTAAACTTCTGGGATTCTGCCAGTCTAAATATTTACTTTGGATTTTTTGTTCGCTGAGCTTCTGCCTTACAATAGATTGAGGAGTCCGACATAACCATCACTATGTATGAAGGACGGGTAGGTCTCAAGATTCTCTTTCGAGTAGAAAAACAGCCAATTCCATCCATTTTTTTGCATGTTGCACAGAATGTACAAACCGGTCACTGGTTGTAGTCAAACTGGAGCAGCAGAGGATTCACTGTTACATAATAATGAACCCCCAAGGTCTAGTAAAGGGCAGCCTATGTGAAACTGAGTTTGGAACCAATCACTTATCACTATTTCTTATGTAATGTTTCACATATAACCTACTAGATATTGTGTCCAAATGTGTGCAGTAAAAATTCTTTATGCTCCAGCACATAGAATGAAATCCAATATTTTATTGCTTTAAATCCATAAACACATGGGCATAAAAAATGGTCATGCAAAACATCCCGCTAACGTGTTTTAGACCACTCAGGTTCTTGTTCACAGCAATATGTTGTGGAACTTGCTTTGCCAATGTATACAGTGGTAGGGACGCTATATTGATGATCTCCTGCGGATGTGGGGTCACGATGTAGTGTCCATAAAACTTTTTTTTTGTCTACATAAACAATCATTCCTGTAATCTCCACTTTACATGTACAAAAATAAATCTAGTATTCCCTTTTCTGGATATCTGTTTGAAGGGTGATACATCCATACATAGACTTACTACCACTATGTATAGAAAACCTGGTTTAGGGAATACCTTACTACGTGCTAACAGTTGTCATTCATGGCACACAATCACAGCAATTCTGTTAGGGGTACATAAGAGAGCTAAAGGGGAATGCACACTAGAAAGCGATTATTTAACCCCTTTAGCCCCAGGCCTGAAAAAGCCTTAATGACCAGCAAAACGTTGTAGTTTTTGCCTCCTTGCGTTTCAACAGTCATAACTTTTTTTATCTTTTAAGTGACGCAGTTGTATGAAGACTTGTTTTAAGTGTGAGAAGTTGTATTTTTGGGGCATAGTTTAAGTTTACAACTAAATTACTGCAGAAGTTTTTTACTTCTTTGTTTATTTTATTTTTTTTTATATTTTTTTTTACAAAATTCACATTTCACATTAAATAACTTGTTAGATGAGTTCTACAGGTTATTATTGTCATGTTGATGCCTAATATGTGTAGGGTTATTTTTTTGTGTAAGGTATGCACAATAACTCTTTTATTAAATATTTATTTTTATTTTTTATACTTTTTTTTACTTTTTTTACTAACATTAAGGGATTACTATTTCACATTTTTTTTTTACACTCAATAATATATTAGAACATTAATGTACGTGAATACATTACCTTCTGTGTCAGTATGGCACAGGCAGCAGTCAGGGCAGCACACAGTGTGCCCTGACCATAGGCTACCTATACAAACAGCCCTGGGTCTACTGTAGTTTCCCAGAGCTAACTGCACAGACACTCCAGGCTCCATTTAGTCACAGGGAGTCCCAATCACCCAATGGAGCAGGAGATTGCCCTGCTAGATCGCGGCAATCAAAAGGTTAAGTGCCGGTGATCGGAGATTTCCTCCACCTCCTGGCGCTTACAGAGACTGCTCCAGGAATAGAGCTGTTAACTACAGCTCCCTTCCTAACACAGCTGTGGCACTAGGAGCTGCAAAACTCCTTTATCTGCAGCGATGTCTAAAGATGTTGCTGCAGATTAAAGACCTGCACCGTCCGACGTCCAAAGTCGGTGGCCGGTCGTTAAGGAATTAAATGAGAAAGAACCGATGAAGAAATGTCATGGAGAAGGAGGCTATTCTTTAAATTTGTTAAATAAGGTGCAAGAAAAAATTACAAATATAACTCAATCCCAGTTGCTAAAAGATAACAAAGAAAAAATATAATTTTTTGTACAAAATATAGTGTGAACTATGGGGAAATAAGGGACATTTTTTTATATAAAGATTTGTTCATTTTAAGACAGGATTCAATATTAGCTAATATATTAGATAAAGGGATTCAAGTTGTTCCAAGACATAATAGTGGTGCCCCACTAGTAATAGGGATCCAGTCTGAGTATGTGTCATTAATCACCACCCTTTGTTTTCTATCACTGAGCCAGTTACTTTCCTACTTGCAAATGTTTTCCCCCAGTCCAAGCATTCTCATTTTACTGACCAACCTTTCATGTGGCACATTATCAAATGCTTTAGAAAAATCTAAATATATGACATCCAATATCTCACCCTGATCCAGTCTAGAACTAACCTCCTCATAGAAGCTGATAAGATTAGAACCGATCCTTCATAAACCCATGCTGGAACGGTGTTATACATTTATTTTCAGTGAGATACTGCAGCATAGCATCTCCTAGAAACCTTTACACAATTTAGCTACACACTCTCTTGTTAAAAGCCCTTGGAGACAGAGCAAAAGGTCGTTAGCTTCTAAGATTGCCATATAAAACATTGTACCCTTTAGGTCAATTGATCTCCTTGGCTGGACACAGAGCTGTTTACTGTATGTGGAGACACTGAACTACTGAGCTGAAAATGTAATGAAAGTGCATTACAAAAATGTTCTAACTGTGGGAGAGATATCATTTAGAATATTTTTTTCCACTGGACAATCTCTTCAAAGGGGTATTCCCATCACATTTTACCAGCTTGCTGGTCTGGTCAGTGCTGGCAGAAGGTAAGAGATAGCTGGCTGTATATGTGTGGCTCTCTCTTTTTACCTCTATGGGAGTTCGGAGGGCAGCCAGGCAAATGTGCTCAGCTGTGCCCTGACCTCCCATAGAACGAATGGAAAGTTCCGAGCATGTGTGGCCAACTAGCTATTTCCTGCTGCCGACATAGACCAGACCACCAGGAAGGGAGTAATATAATGGAAATGTCCCTTTAAATAATCCACCATGTGCAATACACTGGAATAATGTTTATCTTGTAAGCTGCTGTACAAATTTAGATTTGGCTTTTACAATGAAAACATCATCTTGGTGTCCCAGTAAAATGTCAGAAAATACCAAATGCCACAAAGCTGAAATAAGACTTCTCTCCCAAAAGTTCAGTTGGTCATGCTGTAATGTCACTCTTTGTTAAATGACAATTATTTGATTAATACGTTTAACTGAGTATTTCTCAAAAACCTTGAACATGTTGTATGTGCATTTTAATATCTGACAATCACCCATTGATTATAAAATGGACAAGACTAATATAGTACTGTACCTCCATCAACTCCTATTATAAACCTTCCGAGAATCACCATTTCTGGAACTCTTGCTAGATCTGCTAATGATATCAATAATGCAGCTACGAGGGCAAATAGGTTATTGATGAGCAATGTTCTTTTTCTGCAACACATAGGAAAAAATGTGAAATGTTAATAAATCCTACAAAAATGTCAGAGGTTAAGATACACAATAGTTTTATATAGATAATACATTGTTTTCTATTTACATCTTAAGAAATTTGTCAAAGTCATTATCGCAAAGGGCTGCATGGGTGTTATGTTTGTCCTTATAACACAGTCTTAGAAGACCTCTTTTTAAATCTTATATCAAACCGTACGTGAAGGAGTGTAAGTATGGGCGCTTTCCTTACACCCATAAATATCGCACAAATTCAAAAGGTGCACTCCCAAACAAATCATTTCATAGCGATTTCTTCATATAAAACACTCATATTTATTTCATCTTATATTCAATAGTAGCCTGTAATACTTATATGCTTTGTAACATTAAAGGGAATCTGTCACCAATTTTTTTTTTACTTATTAAATCAAGCCCCTGATCCATATTTTCCTCTCGGTCGTTTTTATTTCCCGATTGTAGATTTCTCTATTCAGTCGTCTATATAGGATTTTGGGGAAGACATTCTTGCTTGCACTGCTTTAACCACAGTCAGAGAGATACTTTACAGCAGCTTCATGCACATAGGAGCCTTAGACAGATTCTGTCCCATAGACTTGTATAGGAAAGTTTTCACTGTGAAGGGAGAGGGGAAGCTGTGACATCTCCTCTTGTGACTAGTGGATTCTGTGTTATCTGTACACAATGGGGTCTCCTTTCGGTTTGACCCTGCTGTTACTGATAATGAGCAGACACTGTTTGAAAAGTTTCCTAAAAAAGAAAAAGGAAGTGTCAAAACCTTTTAATTAGTCTTTAGTGACCAAAGTAAAAACTCGGATTTAAAGGAATTATTAAAAAAAATATTCGGGAAAAACTTTAGGGAAAAATTTTAAAAATTTTAAAAACCAAAAAATTACAAAAAAATTGGTTTAAAAAAAAATTTTAGTTAAACAAAAGGGTCTTTTTTGATGACACATTCCCTTTAAAAAAAGAGAAGCCCTCTCAAAAAATTATGACACTTGGGGTTTTGGGTAGCAAGCCAGTCCGGGAGTTTTTTTATAAAAAGAGAAGGGCCTGAGCTTTGGCCCGCCTCATTCTGCAGTTGCACGGCCATTTTAAAGTTTTGCAATCCCGCCCTGCCCCGTTTCGGGGAAAAAGATCAAGAAATGCTTGAGAAAGGGGGGGAAACCCTGAAACTTTGGGAGACCCGGGGAAATGCCCCAAACCCTGCACACCTGACATGGCCGTGCGAACTGCGGGAATGAGCCCGCCCCCAACGCTCAGGGCATTTCTACCTGATGAATTATTTCCCAGGACTGGCAAATTGTTTAAAACCGCAAGTTTTTTATTGTTGAAAAAACTTTTCTTTTTTAAATTTTTAAAAAAGCATATAAGTTTTTACAGGCTACTTTTGACTATAAATAAAAATAAAAAAAGACCCTTTTTTATTGAAGACATCGCTATGAAATGACTTTTGTCTGGGAGTGCACCTTTTGAATTTGTGTGTTATGTTTGTCCCCCAGGGCCATTGGACAGCCTTGGTGGGGGGCTAGGGTCCCGGGAGAAGGGGTTTATCAAAAACTAACAAACCCCACCTGTAAATTTGGGTTTAAAAAAAAATTGGTGTGTGGAGGTGCGTGCAAGCAAAAAAACCCAAGATAGAAATTTTAAAAACTCCCGGGGTGACCCCAAACCCCCTCTGCCAAAGCTTTGGGGTGCACCATTTTTAAAAAAGGGGAAAAATTGGGTTTTTCCCTGCTTTCAGATTTTTTTTCATCCCTGCTCACTGTGTCTATACGCTCGAGGGCAAAATAAAATGGAAGCAGGGCCATGTGTTTAATTGTTATGTTTTAATAGGTAGCGCTCCTCCAGAGGAAACGCTAACTTTCATATTTTTCCCCAGAACCATGGTTTTTTAAAGGGGTTATTAAATTCCCCCTAATTTCCGGTTAAAAGATGAATGACTGGGGCCGCAAGAAAGGGCCAAGGTGGCCAGTTCAAGGGGGTTTTCCTCTGTTCCCTTTTTTTAAAAGGGTTTTTAAAATCCCGCCGAGGGGAAAAATTTAACCCTCTTATAAAAATTTTTAAGGGGAAAAAAATTTTTTTTATAGTGTTTCAGGAGAAAAAAATTCCAGGGAGTACTGTTTCAAAAGGAAAGCCCCTTAGGGGTTTGGGTTTTCCCAGGGGCTGATTTGGGAAAATTGCCCCTTTTTTTGTTTGCAAATTCAGTGCTGATTCCGCATAAAAAATAAACCCCATCCAAACCCTGAAAATTATCCCCTCCATTTTCCCTTTTTTCCCAGTGGAAAAACGGATTCTAAAGTTGCAAAAAATGGGTGTCAATTTTTCCATAAAAAAAAAAAAATCAGCAACCCCCAAAAGGGAAAGGGAAGGGTAAACAAAATCTACTCTTGAGGCAGATTCAGAGCTGAACTCTAAATAAAGTAAAATTAAAGAAAAAAGGGGAGGCAAAAATTGCCTTTTAAATTTTTTTATAAAATCCCCAAAATCAGTTTTTGGGAATTTGTTTTCGCTTTCAAAATCCCCGCTGAATTAGCGTAGATTTTAAATGTGGATTCCATGTTGAATTGGCTTTGAATGGGGGTCCAAAACTCTAAACCCCTAATCCCCCTTTTACATTTTTTTCAAAAGGAACTTTCACATCACTGTGCAAAATATGTGTTTTTCCAAAAAAAAGCAAAATTTTATTTTCATTTTGCTAAAAAAGGTAGGACAATCAAGGGCTGGGTGGATTTTTCCCTGAATACTCAATGTATTATGGAGGGGGAAAATCTCCCTTGGGGACAATATCATCCCCCATTCAAAAATCCAGTTTTTATTTGGGGCGGATTTAAAAGGGGGTTGTTTTTGCTACAATGATTAGGTTTTTAAAATTTAAAAAGATTTTTTTAAAAACAAGCGGGCTTTGCAATTATATGTTCATTAAAAATGCCCTACTGATTTTTGAGTTTACCTGGTAGAAAGTAGCGCATCAGCTCCTAAAAATCACTATAGCAACCCGACCTGTTGTTTTTTTTCTCCCCCACTCCCTTCCCAGTGTGGTGACTCATCAACTTTCAATACAGGTCCAGGAACAAAAAGCCCCTTCCCACAGTATGAGGCCCTTGTGTTTGGCCTTCTGTAGGGGAGGGGGAGGCTCTACTCCCAACCCAACCCTTGTCTGTGTAGGTGTTTGGCCGGGAAAAACCCGGTGTGTGGCTTTTCCCCTCCTGCTCTTACACGGGATTGGGGAGAGCAGGGGGTGGAGGTTGGAAACCCGGGTGGTAAAGGTCGATTTAAACAGCAGTAAAAGTGTGTTTAAATAACCTTTGATGTTCTGGGGAGTTTTTTGCCCTATACAAATAGAACAGTTCAGGGGGGAAATGTAAAACCCGGGTTCATATCCCCCCCCTGCTCGTTGAAATTTAAGTGAAAAATTTGGTTTGTTTTAAATAGTAAACCCATTTCCCACACCCTTGCCCTGTTGTCGGTTTACGGGGTTTTTGTTTTTTTGTTGTTTGGAATGTCCCATGGAATTTGTTATGTTTTAACGGGGGGTAAAAGGAAAACCTACCCCCCCTGTTTGGCTATTAGAATCCCAAGTTTAAACAGACCCTGGCCCCTTTAGCCACTCATAGATCAAAACCCTCCCCCCCCTCCCTGTTCCTCCTGACCCCTTTGGGGAGAGGGAGCAGAAAAGAGCTCGAACAGCGCCCCCCAGTGCAGCTGATTCAGCTTTTGAGAAAGCAGATTAGGCAGGGAAACCCCAAGGGGTTAAAACTCTGGCAAAAAAAACCCCGCCCCCCCTCCCCCTCGGGTTTTAAAAGGGTTACTGCAGTCGGAAGGGAGAGCTGTCTTGTGTGGGGGGGAAAAAGGGGGGGAGGAAAGAGGAAACAAAAACAGGGCCCCTGAATTCAAAAAACCTATGCGCCGTAAAAATTTGGAGGTGGGCCCTGAAACCCCTGTAGGGGAAACAACCCCTTTTAAGTATGGATTTTACATTGATTTAGCGCTAAAATCAGCCATGTGAACATTCCCTTTAGGCTATGTTCACACAGCCTATTTTGACGTGCATTTTTTAGCATTATTATAAGCCAAAACAAAAATTGTTCAAAGTTCCAACCAGCTGTCCATGTGTAGTCAACCACATGGATGGATGAAGAAAGCCTAAGCTCAGGGATATAAAAAATGGGATTGCAGAACCCCCCAGCGTAAAAACAAGATAAACCCAAATTTAAATTTCTTTTTAAAATTTTAATTTATGAGGAAGGGATTCTCCCAAAAACCCCGCAGTGGGGGACGTAGTGCCATATATGATTCGGGGAAAATTTTAAAAGGAAAACGAAAAAAAGGGTTTTAACCCCCCAAATTTACTGGTTTTTTATGGGAATTCATTTCATTTTTCCCCTTTGGTGGTTTCTCCCAAGCAAAAAACCCAAAAACAAAGGAATAAAAAAAAAAAAAACAAAATGAAAAACGCCCCCGTCATCCGCTTTTGGGATATCTCAGGTGTCCTAAAAAGCAACTCAAAAATTTTTCCTGGAAAAAACATTTTTAAAATTTCAGACACCCTTAAAAAAAATTTTCCCAACACCCCCAAAAAAAACCCCAAAAAACCACATAGAAACATCCGGGAAAGGCCTCCAAAAGATACACTTTTGTTGAGGTCCAGTTCATGAAATTTGGGATTTTTTCCGTATAAAAATTTAAAAAATTTAAGCGGGCAAAACGGGAGATTTAAAAAATTAAATTTCAAAGAAAGTTTTTTTAAAAATGTCCAATTTAAAATAAAACCAAAAAGGATTAAAGTCAAATTCAATCTGTACAGGGAAATTTTAAAGTAAAATTAAAACCGTACAAAAACAGGGATTTAAAACTTCATCATTTTGGGCCCCGTGAGCCCCCTTCCCGTAAACCCAGGGTAAAGACAAAACAAGCCAAAAGCCCCTTTTTGGGGGAGCAGGCAAAAGTAGTAGTTGTTTGAATGTCAATGGCATCTAAAAACCCTCTTAAATTTGGCCCTTGGGTTGAAAAAAGTGGAATTCCCTTTTTCTTTTAATTTGGCCCCAATTTTTTTTTTTTAAAAAAAGTTTTTGGGAAATATTTCTATTAAAAATACTTTCCACTTATGTTAAATGAGAATCCACAGAAATCTAGATGACAGTGCAGATTTCTCCAGGGTGGATTTTGAAAATCCCCCCACACACACAAAAAAAAACCCCCACCAGTTACCCCCCAAATATTTAAGGTTTTTTTTCCAAGGGGTTTCTGCCAAAGTAATAAAAATTTGAAAGAAAATTTGGAAACTGTGGTGAAATCGACAGCGTAACCTCGGGGATTTTCTGAAAAGAACAGCAAATTTGGGGTTTTTTCCCGGGGGAAAAACCCCATGGGACTTGGTTAGGTTTGGATGGTTCCGGGAACCTTTTTTATAGGATTCATCCCTCTTTTTCCCCCCTGAAGCCCTGCTTTTTTCCTTTTGGTTATTTTCCCCCTGAAGTTTTGGGGACCAGTCCCTAATAAAGGATATCATATTAGCACAAAGGGCCACATGTATGAATACAATCTAGGTCTAAAATTCACTTTGTTACCCATAGCAACCCAAACCCAAACAGTGCCCCTTTAAAAATTTTTCCCAGGGGCACTATATGAAAATGAAAGGGGGCTCTCTAAATTTTGGTTTGCCATGGCAAAAAAGTGATTTTGGGCCCCAAGAAGTTTTCAAAAACATGGGGGCCCAAAATACCCACCCTCCCCTGCCTTATCCCGGGGTGGGTCAGCATACGCGATGCCCCTATATTGGGCAACATCTACTTTTTTACCTAAAACGCTTTTTTTCCCGAAGGCAGACTTAAATATCTTTTTAAAACCCAAAAAGGGATAATTTTTTGAAAAAAAAAAATGTTATGATTTCTAAATCATACACTTAAAAGAGAAAAATAAATTTCAAAACCCAAAAAAAATTAAAAAAAGGTTTACCGTTTCTTAATCCCTCAATTTACAAATATAAAACCCCAAAGTAAAAAAAATCCCGGCAAAACCCAATTGAAAAGGTCATTCGGGTTTCAAAACCCGGGATGGAAAAAAAAAATTAAATTTTGTTTTTACCATATACGTTCACCAAAATAGTCCCAACCAAGGAGATCAATGCTCCTAATCAAACCTGTAACAAGCTGACTATCCAATCCCTAAAATCCATAACATAAGGGAAAGGATATTGCTAATCTTTTGTCCAAATGGGCATTGGAAAAAAATCACTGGTGAGGTCTAGCACTGGTGTCCAAATGCTGAAATAGGTAAGGAATAAGTTTACCTCTGCAGTAAGTTCAATAATAAGGAGGAACTTGGAAGCTAAAATAATTTATCATACACCTCCCCTACATGTTTTACCACTGAACAGTGGTAAAGAGGTATGGCTTGGTTATGCTCTATGTTGACGGTTCCAGAACTATTTTTATAGGATTTATCCTCATTGTCCCTGAATTCTGACATTTCATTTGGTTAGTTTCCCCTGAACTTTGGAGACAGCTACCTAACCAAATATCATATAAGCACAAATATTCTTCCCTATTATACTAGAATGGGTCAGCATGCGGAATGTCCTATGAGTCACATATCAACTTACACACTTACCAACCCCTGACTCAGAAATGTAATTGACATATCATGAATTGATAGAGGACAGAGAAGGGCATTTTTTCATGGATTTCAATATGATGTTAACTGTGTATTTGATGCAGTTATTTTTCTTTTTTTTAGTAAATATAAAGCTATAACATATAGAGATTATTATGCATTCCTTCATTTCACTGGTTATAGGGGGTGCAGAGGTGGCAGTTGCATCCAGCTCTACTTTTTGAAGGGACCTCAACATCCCACATGGAGACATCAGCATTTTGTATGGCACATGGTAGGCAAAGGCCATGTTACAGTTTTTGCATTAGGCCCCTAAAGCTTTAAGTTATTATTCTCATCTGTAATGCCTATTACTTTTATATACCACAAGGTGGGAGAGGGATTGTGTATTTCAAAATCTGTGTATATGATTAATAAATAAAACAAAATGTAAAAAAATTGCTTACCTTCCTAAAGTATTCACCATTGGTATCACAATTAGAGCTCCTACAAGGCCTCCAATAGCAAAGATTGATACGGTAACAGACCACATTATGGATATCGTGTTGCTGCTTATGGTGTGGTTGTACCTTAAGGACCAGCTCTCATTATATAGTTGTCTTATGTACTGTAAAGAAAACAAATAAAATATTATAATATTCTATCATAAAGGTTTAATTCAGTCAAAAATACTATTTGAGATATTAAGCCAAACAGGCCAAGACAGTTCTCCATATTTGTTGGCCCACTGATACAAACAGTCTGTCTTTGCAGTACGAGAACGGAAGGTAGAAGGTTGCCGATATAATGTGAACGGACACCATAAATTAGTAATGTATGTCTATAACATGCAGCACAACATATCTTTGGCTTCCATTGGTAGTATTTAATGGGATACCTTGAAAAAGTTATACCAATGGATACAGCGGCATGGGTATGACAGGATCATAGAAATGCATAGGACAAACGTAGTCTGAAATGGATTTTGTTTGTGCTATTCCCCAAAAGTATACACATTATGTTCTGGACACCAAAGGATGGCAGACCACGCTTTTATATCAAGTAATTACATAAAGCATGTACCTTCAGGAAACAGACCAAATGCAAAAGTCCAATTCAGACTGTTTACCATATACATTTCTGTAGCCCATCCACCACAGATTTGGAACAGAGCCGTTTTACAATGAACACCAATGCCATCCGAAAGAAACCATTGACTACATCACTCTTTTTATTTTTCTACACTTCAAAATTGAGATATCTTCCATAAATGCCCCACTGCACCAAAGACTTTTGCCCTTTGGAATACCCATAAGACATTTATAAGATGTATTCTCATTCAGCTTTCTTCCTGGGCTAAGAAGCGACATAAAAAATTGTCAGTTTTCTTGTATCCCAATTAGAGAAGCAAAAACAATTGGTGTCTTTCCCTGCCACTCACACACATATTAATATCTAGGTTGGTTCTACAAAACCATTTGATTGTAGCTTTTTTCGGGCCTAAACCAAGAGAGTAAAACTGATTTCTTATAAAGCAATTAACAAACCTACTAGTTTGATGGCAAGGAAAGTGGCTTTACTAAAGACCAAAGCAATAGTACCTTTTTTGGTCTTGACATAGGATTGGCTTAAACTTTTGCATCTGCAAGATGTTGTGGAAGAACTCAGCAGGATTTATCATAAGCTTTATAGGTTGATCCCTTAACCAATCTTTGTTTTCAAGGAGTGTTTCTTATGTACTATCCACCTGCCAATTCTAACTAACTGCCAACCTATTAGCATGAACGCCTAATTTTTTAGAAGTTGAGATGATCCAGGCAATAGTCTTCCTATGGTTAAAACCCCTCACCCCAACGGATACTCAAATGAATATTATAATAACTTTGTAGCTATTTTTTCTATTCCTTTGTGTTCACTCTTCAATTATACTATGTGGCAAGGCAGGTTTCCTGGAGAAATATTTAAAGTTATGATTGTCACCCTCTTTAAACCAGGTAAATCTCTCCTGCAAATGAGGTTGTGTCAAATCAATTCTCTGATCGCTTCTTTGGATGAGGTGAAGACATTCAGTAGAATTAATTGGGGTTTTATATCCACCACTCTGACTAACTTTGGTTTCCAGGTACCCATATTATAGCCAATTGGAGCCCTTAATTCAGAACCAACTACCAGGATTCTGGATAATGGCTTTTTATCCAAACCCTATCCCATTACAAATGAGACTCTCCAATGTTGTCTGCTTTCCTCCTTATTTTCACTTTAGTCTTGGAACCCTTAGTATAAGCCATTAGATTTAACTCAGCAATCGATGGAATAGCAATTTCCAGGGCATCACATAAAAATCAACATTTTTGCATATGACGTTAGGTTGACACTTATTGAAATGGAACACTCTTCACCTAATGGGGTTAGGATCTTGACTCGGTTTGGTGTAGTATCATATTTCAAAATTAATACATATAGATCTATTATACTAGGCATTAATCTCCCTCAGAACTAATCCACTGGCTAAATTCCCAATTCAATGGAATAACCCTGATATCAATTATCTGAGAATAAAAATGACCTCTTAATTGATTCATTTCCCTCCATTACTACAATGCATAAAAAGTTAATTGGACAAAATGAATAGAGATGGGCGAATCGATTCTAACGAAGTGGAATTCGTTTAGAATTTCAGGAAAACTTCGGTTCGGAACGAAGTCGAACTTTGGGGTACTTCGGGTGAACGAAGTGTGCTTTTGATTGATAAAATGGCTGCGAGCACATGGTGCTACATGGGGCAAAGCACTCTGGGAGGAAGAAGGGCATAGCCTGCATGACATGTGCAGAGGTGAAGCCAATCAGAGACCGGCGGGATTCTGTGACGTCACCGCACTATATAAGTCCGGGCGCGACACCGGGAGCTCACACTCCTCTCACTGTGCTCATCAGGGAAGGTGCTGCCGCGGCTGATAGTTCTTACTGAAGAATTGATTTTTATATAGCGATTTCTGTGGGGTGTCTCAGCTTGTCTCAGAGACTGTTCTCTTAATGTTCTATTTCTAATTTTTTGGGGTATTGGATCTGAAATCCAGTGTGCGTCCACTGCAGCTGCATATACATTCAATATCCAAGTGGGATCTAAGCCAGTTCCTGTTGTATTCATTTAAAAAAACAGCGTTTTTACAATACAAATACCCTTCATTTTTGGCGCTCAATTCTATTGCGAAAATTTTTCATCCGGGGGTTAATTAAGCGTTTTTTTTGCTGGTGTGCTACCCCAAGAAACCACTTTTTCAACCCCCAAAATTAAAAATTTTTTTCCTGTAGCCTAAATCACAAGCAAAGGTTAATTACAACGTACTTTTGTTGTGTGGTATAGAAAACACGCAATTGTAACACGCACAAAGCTACATTTGTGCGGCTCAATTTTTGGCGAAATTTTTACATCCAGGGGAATTTAAACGTTGTTTGCTGGTTCTGAAAAAAATAAACCCGTCTTTATAAACGCCAAAATTTACTTTTTTTCCTTACCTAATTCATGCCCGGGGAAAGGTAATTAAGCCTGTTTGTGCTTTTACATTTAGTAAAACACACAGGTTTTTTAAAACGAACAACAAGAAATTTTTCCGGCCTTTTTGGGGACCCCAAATTTATATCCAAGGGTTACCCAAGCTTTTTTCGGGGTTCATTTGGAGTCAAAAACAGGGTGTATATTTTCATATACAATTTCACCCATCAAACAGTGTCTTTTACATTTTCGAAAAAACAAAATTAGGACAAAAAAGTCCAGGCTCTGCCCCCTGCAGTGGAAAGTGGCAAAAAAATTCCTGGAACGGGCCCCGGTTGAAGCACAGAAAGGGGAGTTCCAGGGGTCCCCGGTCCTTTTAGGCCCAACTGCCGCTGTATCTAGCGGCCGGGGTGTTTGTTAAAAAAACCCCAAAGGGGGTTCTTGTTTGGGTTGACTGGGTCATCCTCTTCCCCCCAATAAAAAACTGAAAACCCCCACCCAAAAGAGTCGGGGGGAAAAACCTAAACCCAAAACCCTTAAATTTGGGCAGGGCCCCGGGGAGGGGGTCAGGGGCCCCCTCATCTGTCCTCAACCCCCCCTCTGTCCCACCCGGGTTCCCCTTTCACCCAGGAGATCAAACATTTTGGTTTGGGCTCAGCCCCCCTATATAGTGGGGAAAGAACAATTTGAGGAGGGCATCAGCAGTTTTTGGGCAGGAAGAAATGGGCCAATACCCCCCTGCGTCTTTAGTAGGCGGCAAAAGTATAGATGTGGGAGAGGGGAAAGGGGGTTTCATTTTGTGAGGGGTTTCACCCTTGGGCAACCAAGAGGGGTGATGAGGACAGCGGGCCGATAAAAACACAAAAGATGATGATGTACCCGACCGCACTTGGGACCCGGGGTGAGGCGGGGGCTTCATCATCGTCAGGAGAAGAGGGCGTCAGTTTCCTGTTCAGGCAGCGGCGCAGCCACAAGGGGGTGGGTGGGCCGTGAGTCACGGGAAATAGCAGAAATTTTGGGGAGGTCGGGAGCCAAGTTTCCACGGGGAAAAAAAACCCGTTTCGCGGGTCCAAAAAAAGTAGTGGCACGGGGGGCTCAGCGGGCCCAAGCGGGGGCAGTAGTCACTCAGGTTCGGGCTTTTGGGGGTTTAAAATCCGATCTGGGCGGGGGTTGAGGGGGGTTTTTTTGCAAAGGGACACCAGATGGGCCAAAAAGGGGGGAAAATGTAGAATCTGAAAGGGCGAAAGTGAAGCGGGGGCCAGGGAGCTAACGTTGGAAACCACGGCCCTGCCCCAACCCCTTTGCAGCGTCACCATGGGGGGGCCGGGGGAAAAACGTGTCTCAGATGTGGTGGCCCCATCCTCCCCGCCGAAAGCAACAGCAGCAGCAGAAAGGCCCCCAAAGTGGCACGCAGGGCCATTGCACCAGTAAAGGCTCCCCCCCTCGGGCAAAGGGGAGCAATTTTCTTTTTTGACCCCATTCCCGGTCCAGTTGTCCGCTCCGCAACTCAGGGCCCCCAGCAGCCCGTTCGCGGGGGGCCAATTCCCAAAGAGAAAAATAAGGGGGGAAACCAAAAACCACCCCAAAGGGGGAGCAGATGACCTTTGCCTTTCCAAGTTTTTTGGGTTACTTCGTCCCCCCCTTTTCCCAAAATGGTGGACTCTGCACTTTTCCCAGAATTAATGGCTTGGCCACCGAAAAGGGAAAGGGTTTTCCAACCCAAAAAATTTCTTTTCCAAAAAGGCAAAAACCAAGCACTTCATAAATATTTTTAAACAAAAGGGGGAAATTCAGCCCTTTTGACCTTTCTTTTTTGTTTCCAAGGGGCACGGAAACGGGGAAATCGGGAGCTGTAAAAAACGGCCCGGGCCAACATGTCCTTTCCCGGCCCACGGGGTTTGAATGTGCTTCCACCCCAGGCACCCCCAAAACAACTTGGAAAAGGAGACCCCGCTTTCCCTCCCTTTGTAAAAACTCCCCTGCCCCTGCGCCAATGCCCGGGCCCCCTCCCCCTCCCCCCTACCCCCTCTCAGCCCCCAAAAGTACGCTCCATATACCCAGTGTGGGCCGCGGTGTCACCAGTTTACACCTGGCTTGCCTGGGCGAACGAAGTCCACAGGGGGGGAACTGCTCCGCGTCATGCAGCAAAAAATGAGTGTGGTTTTCTCCGCCCCAACTGCAAACGGAACTGGGGACGGACAATGGGGGGAAACAGGTGTCCGCGCTGCACCCAGGAGGGATGGTCCATGCACCCGCATGGGAAAGTGTTCAATTGGTTGTGAAAAGGGTTCCCGAAGTCTTCCACTGATCTTCAGAACTTTAAAATGGCCCGGAAAATGTGCATGCACTTTTTATTCGTTTTCAAAGCCAGGGAAACCCCTTCGAATTTCAGCGGAGAAAAGGGCCTCCCCCCAGCACACTCTGTATGCATGTTTCCCCCCGCTGGAATTCCCGCCCGACATTTGGGCCGACTGTTGAAAGAGAAAGGCCATTAAAGATTTTTGATTATCCCGGAGACGAATACTCCCTAGTCCCCGGAGTCGATTTTAAGGGCTTAACAATCATTGAGGCCTTAACAAAGGGGTTTAAAAACCGACTGGAGTCCCCGGGGTCATGTAACCTTATCAACTGACTTGGCTGAGCCCTTTAAAACCGGGGTTACGATGTTTTCGACCCCACACGCAGTAAAAATTTGATCCCCCGTGAAAGGGAAAAGGGTCCCCCAGTAATTATACGTCCTTAGTAGGTGGTTATATACTTTTTTATACTCCCGTATAGGTTGTATTATATGTCCCCCCAGCAGGTATATAGGCAGGTTATGGGTTTTCCCCCCGTAGGTTTATAGGCAATTATGGATCCCCAGTAGGTTTAAAAAGGCAAGTTATGGATCCCCCCTAGGATATAGGAAGTTTTGGATCCCCCAGTAGGGGATATAGGGGTTTTTTAGGTCCCCCCCGAGGGAAATTTTGGGAGGTTTGGTCCCCCCGCAGGGATAAGATAGCTTATGGCCCCCCAGGAGGGATATAAAAGTTATAGGCCCCACGCACGTGTATTTTAGGTAGTTTTGGCCTCACAGCATATTAGGTAGATTATAGCTCCCCCCTGCACTTATAAGAGATAATGCCCCCTCCCGCACATATGACAGTGTAATAGCATCCCTCCCCGCACTATGACATAGTAAAGATCCCCCCCTGACATATGACTGTAGAAAAAAGCCCCCCCCCCCTGCCCTATAACAATAGAAATGCCCCCCCCCCCTGCACATATAACAATAGATAACTGGCCCCCTCCCTGCACATATAACAGTAGATAACAGCCCCCCTCCTGCACATATAACAATAGATAACAGCCCCACTCCCTTCACATATAACAATAGATAACATCCCCACTCCCTGCAATTATAACAATAGATAACAGCCCCCCTCCCTGCACATATAACAATAGATAACAGCCCCCCTCCCTGCACATAAAACAGTAGATAATAGACCCCCAGCATGAATAGCGCTAATTAAAAGTAATACCCTGACAGCACTTACCTGACCTCGCTCCCCGCCGCTGTCGCTGTCGCTATCGGTGCTCCCGGTCTTTTCTTCAGCGGCGTGACGTCACCAGGCCACGCGCGGGCAGCGTGATGACGCGCACGCCGCCTGGGCTGTGCACATCCTGACTGCGGCCACAGATTACTCCGCGGAGCTCTCTGCTCCGCTGAAGCATCTAACTGTATGTGCGTCCGCCGGACGCACATACAGTTAGTCCCGCCACCGCTGCCGTCGCCAAGGTCCTAAGCCGCTAGTCGATAGCTTAGCGACTGGTAGCGGCTTAGGCGGCGGCAGCGTATAGCGGCGGCGCCGGGGACTAGTACTCCCCTGTGTAATTTTGATGTCAGCCAGTGGCAGCTCATGCGTGACACCTGCCGTTTATTGAGGCCATTCGAGGAGGCGACGTTATTTGTCAGTCGCCAGGACTACGGGATGAATAACGTCATTCCACTGCTTCATGTCCTGGAACAGATGCTGAAAAATCTGTCTGGGCAGGGGACTGGAGACGTGGCGACTACATCTCGTGGCCACATGAGTCCGGTGGGGACTGAAATGGAGGAGGAGGAGGACATTGGAGCAGAAGCATTGTCTGGTGAAATGAGTGGATTTTCTACCCAGGTGACAAGAGAGGAGGAGCAGGAGCAGCTGGAGGAGGTGGATGGAGATGAGAAAGATGAGGCAGATGACCCCCAAGCACCGTGGCAGTATACAGTGGAAATGGAGGCAGGGAGCCCCTCGGAGTCACTTGTGCAGATGGCCCGCAGCATGCTTATTTGCCTGGCTAGTGACAGCCGAATAGTCAGCATCCGGCAGAGGGATGACTTCTGGCTCTCCACCCTATTGGACCCTCGCTACCGGTCCAAAATGGGAGCCTTTTTCCCAGCTATTGAGAGGGAAGACAAACTCAAATACTATAGTGAAATCCTCCGTAATCAGTTGGCCGCTGCCTATGTGCGGCATCGTCCCTCCTCTGACAGGTCTGACCGGGGGGTTCCTCAGCGCTCACGTACTACTGCCGCGGCTGCTGGGGGAAGGTGGGGGGGTAGGAGCAGTACCAGCTCCATCAGTAGTAACCTAAGTCTGGAGTCACTGATGAGCAGCTTCCTTCACCCGCCTAGTGAGGAGGGCAGTCGCCAGCAGCAGCAGCAGGACCTGGAGCAGTCCCTGAACCAACAGGTTGTGGCCTACTTGGACAGCACTCTGCCACCTCAGTTAGAAGATCCGCTGGATTACTGGGCAGCCAAACTGGATGTGTGGCCGCAACTTGCCGAGTTTGCAGTGGAGAAGCTGTCCTGCCCGGCCAGTAGTGTGGCATCAGAGCGGGTGTTCAGTGCGGCGGGGGCCATCGTTACCCCAAGGAGAACCCGCTTGTCCACGGGAAATGTGGAACGACTGACCTTTGTCAAGATGAATCAGGTGTGGATCGGCCAGGATTTCCACACACCAATGCCTTAGGCGTCAGTCTGGGTTCAAACTACCTGCCTCAGCCACTATTCTGATGCCGCCACCCGCCTGATGCCACACATCTGCTGACAGTTTCTCCATCTGCCTACCACCATCTTTACCAGGGACTGGTATTGCCACCCACCTCAACACTCTGTCATTGTGCCACTCTATGACCTCATGCTGCTGCTGCTGTTGCTGTTGCCGTGACATCCACACTGTGTCATTGTGCCACTGTCTGACCTCATGCTGCTGCTGTCGTGACCTCCACACTGTGTGATTGTGCCACTCTGTGGCCTAATACTGTTTTGCCGCCTCCAGAATGTCATTGTGCCATTGTCTGACCTCATGCTGCTGCTGTTGTGACCTCCACACTGTGTGTGATTGTGCCACTCTGTGGCCTAATACTGTTTTGCCGCCTCCAGAATGTCATTGTGCCACTGCCTGATCTCATGCTGCTGCTGTTGTGACCTCCACACTGTGTGATTGTGCCACTCTGTGGCCTAATACTGTTTTGCCGCCTCCAGAATGTCATTGTGCCACTGCCTGATCTCATACTGCTGCCGCCATGACCTCCACACTGTGTGATTGTGCCACTCTGTGGCCTAATACTGTTTAGCCGCCTCCAGAATGTCATTGTGCCACTGCCTGATCTCATGCTGCTGCTGTCGTGACCTCCACACTGTGTGATTGTGCCACTCTGTGGCCTAATACTGTTTTGCCGCCTCCAGAATGTCATTGTGCCACTCTCTGACCTCATACTGCTGCCGCCATGACCTCCACACTGTGTGATTGTGCCACTCTGTGGCCTAATACTGTTTAGCCGCCTCCAGAATGTCATTGTGCCACTGCCTGATCTCATGCTGCTGCCGCCGTGACCTCCGCTCTCAGTCATTGTGCCACTCTGTGGCTTCCTCGTGTTTTGCCACCTCCAGAATGTCATTGTGCCACTGCCTGACCTCATGCTGCTGTGGCTGCCGCCGTCACCTCCACACTCTATCACTAATGTTGCCACCTGAGCTCTCAGCTTGTTTTTTTCCAGCTTTCGCTGGCATGACTTTATCAGGCTATATTCCCGCTTGAGTTTTTTGGTCAGTTTTGCCCTCTTAAGTGCCCAGGGAATTTTATAGTGAAGCGATTCTAAGAGCGGCGGCAGTCATCTGCGTGTCATACTAAAACACAACATTGTATGAAGACCAAACCAAGCTCCCTCTGCATATTTAAGCATGGCACAATGTTCTACAGCACTCTGCAGGCTCTGTGCAGCCTGGAAATAGCTGTTTTTAACGCAATTCGTGCCGAAGTAATTCGGAACGAAACAAATTTTGTCGGAAAATTCGGCGAAGTGACCGAATCGAATTTTTGAGAAATTCGCCCATCTCTAAAAATGAATTTCCACAAAAAGTGAAAAGCTTTGTTATGTTAGAATAGCTAATATCTTAACCTTGGAGGCAAGCTTTCGTAAGGCTTTTTTGCCCTCACAATGAACAACAGTACTCAACTTGGCTCACAACTCTTCAGCTTGTGCTAACCATAAAGATTAATACCAAAAGCTAGTTACCCAATGGTAACATACAAAGATTTATCCTACAGTGTCCCCTTTATGTTGGGGATCTTGTGGTGACACTGCTTGTTTATACTACATATTTTGGTCTTGTTCTTTACCAAGACATTTTTGGGCAAACATTTTCCATCCTATCTTTAAGATGGCTCCAGTGCCCTGTCAAACAACACCAGCATTTGCCTTATTGCTGATAGGGATTTAGTCTTTTCCTCCTATAAAATGCATTTTGATTTGCCATATTTTCGCATTCGCTAGATTTGCCATCTCTAGAAGATGGAAGTTGCATCTAGTTCCCTCTCTCTTAGAGGTTAACAATATTGTATCCTCAAATGGCCTCTCTGAAATGATGCTTGCCTGGGTAAATTCTAGAGGTTTCACATTGCCTGGTCCTTTTATGTTTAGGTTTTAGTCCTCTTTGATTTCTCATTTCTTCTTTGATACTCCGGTTTCCACTCCCTCTTAAGTCTTTTCTCGCTTTACCCTTTCTTCATTGACTTTGTAGATTCTCCGTTCAATTATTATCTTTTATGGGTTATGACCCATATTTTTATAATGTTACATGTGAATTTCTTATGCAGGCACTATTTACCAGTGCTTTTAGCTCAAGTACCTTTGGAGCCCTTGCTTTTTGTAATACATGTTCTTTGTATTGTGTTGAATCTCAATAAACACAGGTTTAAAAAAAGAACGATACCCTCAGAAGTTAACGTATGTTCTCTAACTTCTCTGCCGGTGAATAGTATTTGCTCAATGTGAGTAATCTGCTCTTATACAGTTCATCTGTAGTTTAAGGTTAATAATCAATCATGCTGAGATACTGACAGAACCATTGTTCCAAGACTTTGATCATTTCAGTAACCTCTGTTATGTCCCCAAAAGCTTAGGTCACAGGTAGTTTTTCTTTTTACATTTTTAGACAAAACTGTTTTCAGCCACATCAAATAACAACAAAGTTAATAATTTGTTATCCTTCAAATATGAGTGCAAACATAGCGAGTCATTCATCTTACTCCAACAATACTATACTGACAAAAATATTAAGTCAAGGTTACACAGAGTAAAACAGTTTGTCGAAACTTGTCTATTTATTTCTGTATATCAGTCAATGTTGTTAAAGAAAAAACATCATTAAATACTAGAACAATGCATCTATCATCAAAGTTCATTGGAATACAAGTATCCTGTTTCCCTGAAAATAAGACAGTGTCTTATATTAACTTTTGCTCCTAAGGATGCATTAGGTCTTATTTCATGGGTTTGTCTTGAACAATAATTCACATTTATTGTTGAACAAAAAAAATCATAATTTATTAATATACTGTAGTCCTGTCATCACAAACATCAGCATAACCAGCCAAGCTCTGAAGCAACAGGTAACCTCAATCACACTATCTCATCAGTGTGCTCTGCCTGCAGTGTATGTAGTGAGAGACTCAGATCACCCTGTACAAGCAGCTATGCAGTCAGCTCCCCTTGCACAGCTGGTATGTTCCACAGCTTCCTGTAGGATCTCCTGACTTGCAAAGTGAAAGTAAAAACCCCATCTACCTTTAATACTGCTCTAAATCCTCTGGATTGTTAATGACATGTATATGAGAAGTCTTATAATTTAATCTACTATCAATTTGTGTGTTTGTGTGGAGGTGATAGGTGCTCTTGTAGCAATGACTGCCACTATATCTTATTTTCAGGGCAGGCCTTATATTTCTAAGCTTGAAAAAAAATAGTACTAGTTCTTATTTTCGGGGAAACACTGTATCTAATATCTATTATTAAATATTGGTAAAATGAATCTGTCTATTTATATACCTATGTATAAAAATTGAGAAAGACTCTAGAGAGAGCTGAAATATGAAAAGTGAGACATGTTGGGATAAATACTCTGCAGTATTATCCAGTAAAGCCTCTAAACAGGCCACTGAATTAAAAATGAAACCGAAAAAACAGATGTAGGGAGACAACTCCTTTAACAGGCTGACCCGTATACAATAATGTATGAATAAGAAATTAATACTTACCAGGATCGGTTCGGTGTGCTGAGTGGATCAACTACCATACTTTATTGTATTCATATTTCATTGCTGGTTATTGCATTTCATACATGTATACATATACACACACACATATATATATATATATATATATATATATATATATATATATACTGTACTCACAAAAAGTTAGGGATATTTGGCTTGTGGGTGAAATTTCAGAATGAACATAACATTTATTGACATTTTTTTAAAATGAACTAAATGAGACCTTCTCTTAACTTTAGAATGCACAAGTCCAAATGTTCAATGTTTCAATACTTTTTGCACAACTTGCTGATCTCTAGCAAGGAGCTTAATTGCAAAATTCACAACAGGCATCTGATCCCTGAATTGGCCAATAAATTTGGGATCAATTTGAATTTGGATTTTAACTGTCTTCCTCATTATGCTGTTCACATTTTGACATCATGAGACCAAGACATCACCTTATAATTGATCAACAGTACCTCGCCATTGCGAGGCTTCAAGCAGGATGCTCTCAGACAGAAGTGGCCATGGAGCTTAGAGTGTCACAGAGTGTCATCAACAGGTTGCATCAGAGAAAGAGAGAGACTGGAAGAGTCAGAGAAGGTCAAGGAAGTGGGCGTCATTTTGCTCCATCACACACTGATGGCACCTTCATTGTAACCAATGCCCTGTGGAACCGGATGATGAATGCCACACAACTCCAGGCACGATTAAGGGAGGTGAGAGGCAACCAAGTGTCACATCAGACCATTCATAACCATTTACATCAGTGTGGTCTGTGTTCTGCTTAAATCCTTGCAATGGCAAGGTAGTGTTGATAAATTGTAAGATTTTGGGCGGCATTTATGAACGGGGCTGCAACAGAAGTCTGGAATCTTTTTAGCCCAAAGACCCATTGACTATATTTTTAACCAGGTGCACTCCAATATCAGGTGCATTATAAAGCGCCTGCTGCACTTTGTAATATGCCTGAGATCAGGGGACGTGCTGGAGGTGTGTCGCACTACAACCATACAAAGCTACACATTTATAGCTTCAGTACAGCAAATCCAAGCGCATTACTGCTGGAACAGGTGAACCAGTTTAAAAGTGTGTGGTAGAGTGACCTTAGGTGGTCGTAGATCTCTGTCACTAGGGGGAGTATAGCAGGTATCCTGTTGCCGATGCACCACCGGGAACCTGGTCTTGGTAGGGGAAGCCAGCTATTTTGTGTCAGTAACCGTACGTTGCCGACACATGTATCTAGAATGGCTGTTATGCAGTTATTATGGGCTGGCTTTTCCCGGGACAGTCATAGCGTTGGGTGGGAGGCTGTTCCCACATTCCAGGTCAGGCTTTTGGTATGTCTCTGGAGACCTATTAAAGGCCTGCTACTACAGGTGATCGGGGGGCGTGGTCTGCTATCTGGCAGTAGAGGAGCTGAAGAGAGGCTCTGGTCCCCGGAGGCTGGAGGAAAGCATACAGTGAGAATATTCTGGTTTTGGGTGGTGCTGTGCAGTAGGGAACCTCTGTGTTCAGTTAGTGGCCAGACGGTCGAGGTTTTGATTATCTTTATTTCTGCCTGTGTGTATTTTCATGTGCCTCAATAAAGCTGGCTGAAGCCAGGTTAAAGAGAATCCCAGTGTCGCAAAGTTGATGGGCCAGTACAGTTTACAAAAGATCCCAGAAGCCAAGCGTGACCAAGATGGTGGCTGAAAGTGAGTGAGGCGCTACAAGTGGTTTACCTGAGCCAGAAGTGTCACTTTGTAGCTAGAAAGCGCTAAATCTATGACCCGCAGTAGAAAAAGGTTCATAGATTCAGCGCATTCTACGCTATTAATGCACACAAAAAAATGGCACCTGTGCGCCAAAATACATACATGCCGCCCTTTGTCTTGGTCTCATTTTGTCAAAATTGTTAGGGCTACGGATACAAATATGAATAGGGATAGTGTTAGAGAAAATTTTGGGTTTAACCAAACAATTCTCACAAGTTCGGTTGAAAAGGTATCCAACGGTGCCCCATTGGCATAATTCTACTCCCAACCATCTTGTTTGTTTCAGAATTGTCCCACAAAATGGGTCCCAGAGGGGAAGGGGCTTATGTAAATGTTCCCTAAAGTGGGCATGCCTGAGAGTTTCGTGGTGGGTATGAAAATCTGTTTATACATTCACAAAGCATGTATACAGTCATAAGAAAGCCATTGACATTTTTCCACAACCCATTAGCATACACAGATTGCTTTATAGCATTGTATGTCTGTCATTGACTCACAGGGTGACAATAAGTATTTGATTTCCTCCCTGCTGCCTTGTTCTAGTTTCAGAACACTTCTCCTCATGAAGGGACTATTTTTGGTAATATATATGAATAATAGAACCTATTATAGGTACAGTTCTGTAGTATACTAGTACAAAGCAACTGTGCCAGGTCTCATTTCTGAGGGCAGCATGATAGAGGTGGAGAAAGGAGTAATGCTTTCTTCAAAATGAAAAAAAAAAACAAAATATAAAAGGTGGGACCAAGGGGACCTCAAAAACTGCAGAGGGGGGCCATGAAGCAGGAATGAGTGTCCAATGGGCAGCATCTAAGGATAAATCTCCATCAGACAGCTACAAAGACAGCAGTCCAGCACCCAAGAAACAAACAGGAGTCCATGTGGCCAGAGAACTGTGCAGGAAAAACCATGCACCCCAAAAACTCAGGCCATAAGAGAAATGATGGCTAGGGCTAAATAGTTCCCCCAGTCAGGGTGATGAAGAGCAGCTGTGCTAGTTGAAGTCAAGCACTTAACGATTATCATGCTGGAAGGCACAGAAAGCTATTGACCATCCACAGCACAGCTGCTGCTGGGGTCAAATGAAAAGTTGCAGCATCAATGCCAGGTGGAGAATAATAAAAGAGCTCTATAATTTCTATAATTTTGTTCAGGATTTTCTTGTTAAAAAAACTGCTATAAAAGCCTGTGAGTCCTGCTTCCACCACACTCACACTATTGCTGACAGCTCTTTCTGTATGAATTTGAATACAATCACAGCTGTCAATCACCCTGTGTGGGCGGGATAGGCAGCACTTCTCTATGAGTCCTGGTAATAATAAGCTCTTTAAAGGGGTTGTCCAATGGAAAGAAAATATGTTCTAAATAATCTCTCAAGTAATTTCTCAAAGTAAGTACTGTTGTTACTCATTATGCTTTACGGTATGTTCACACGGGCTAATTTCGGCTTGCGTTTTGCTCCATATTTGCACTCTAATACGAGTGAGATCAGCGCCGAAATTAAGGTAATCCATAGTTCTCATAGAGAACTATGGATTATGCCTCCTCTCCCCGCTCGTACAATTGTATTGTACGCGCAGGGAGATAAGTGACATGTCAATTACTTACAGCGAATAAGTGCTGTGAGTAATGCATGTCAATGGCTGCCGGCCCCCCCGCGCCACGGGAATACACACTGATCGGTGCGACTCCCAAATCACCCGGCAAAATTGCGGCCGTACTGTACACGCCGCAATTACGCCGTGTGAACATAGCCTTATACAGCTGCACAATACTTGTTTGCTGCCAAGAAGCATAGTGTTTTTTTGTGTCTCAATATACAGGAAACAGGTGACCAAAGGGGTGTGGCTTTTTTCAGGGCAGTATTTGAAGCCACACTCCTTTTATCCTTCTTCCCAAAGCTTTCAATATATGGGAGGAAACAGAGGGAGATTGAGGCTTGGAGGGAGGTAGATAGACAAAGCACAGCAAAGGATCCTGGGACTTACAGTTTTACAGGGCAAAGATAAGCAGCTGTTAATCAGAAAAAACTCAGACAAGCAATCTGAGATTTTTTTTTCTTGTTTGGGACAAGCCTTTTAATGATGAAATACATACAACACAGTCAAGTCACAAAGGGTTTCCCTCCCTAAAAAAAAACACATTTTGTGCTTCATCGTATGGATGGACATTGACATATCAGGTAAGAAACATCAGAAAACAAACACCCTGCAACTATTGCTAGAAAAACATAAGCTGTTGGTTGCAGGGTTATGGTTAAGGGAATGTTTTCATGGCATTCTCTGCACTACTCATCAATGTAGAATGTACTCTAAAAGAATTTGGATTTGAGTCCATCCTTGCAGATCTTGTACATTCATATACACTGATTGTCTTCTCAGGGGTTGAAGGAAATTTTTCACCAAGACAATGCAGCATGTCACACAGCTATGTCCAAAATATCCAACATTGGTTGGCAGAGCATGACCAAGACTTCCAAGTGTTATCCAGGCCCCCTTATTTACCAGACTTGAACCCAGTTGAACATATGTGGGACCACCTCAGTTGCTCTATGGATGCTTCTCCATGCAACTTTCAGCAATTTTGAGATGTGCTGTAATGAGCATGGCTCCAGATACCTGTGACAACCTACCCGGACCTTTTCAGGTCATTCCCAGCTCGTCCAGCTAATATCTGTGCTGCATACTTTAGATATTAGCTGATGGTCATAATAATGTGACTTATCTGTGATGGTATTACCAAGATGGTGTGAAACAGTCTGCTTCATACACAGATGGTGCCAGCTATGGAATATGGCTGACAGCTCCCATCTGTAATTTTATCACAACCATTAAACCATTTAGATTTGGGGTCTAAGCCATTAAAAAGAGGTGTAGTTCCCACTTTTGATGCATTATATGATACTCTGAAGGGTATCATTACAAATTACAACTTGTCTTATGAATAACAAGCCCTCACAATGCTATGTCAACATAAAAATAAAAAAGTTATGGCTCTTGGAAGGTGGGAATAAAAACTAAATTAAGCCAGACATTAAGTTATTTTTAAAGATTTTTACATGAAAATAACTACGTAAAGGGATTGTATCATTTCATTAAATGGCCTTCAGAATAAGGGGACAGTGAAAACAAGCAACTTTGCAATTGGATGTCATTAGCAAAGCTGTCTTGTTTTCACAGTATTCCTTATCTTCGTTTTCTGTAAACAAACTTCTCCAGTGCTGGTCAGATAGTCGGATCCCTCCTCCTTGCATTTCATTAACTGAGGGCTCTAATAATTTACATTCTGTTCAGCCCCTGGCCGACCCTATTCATGGAGCTTGCATTCCTGCCTCTCACTCAGAATTAGGGGCCGACAATAATTTCACTCTATACAGTTAGCTGCTTCCTCATTAACACTGCAACTGTCTCTATAATCAGAAAACAGCAGAATTGTGCCACGGTGCCTTAATGCTCCTGCGTGTAAGGGGCCGACAAAAATTTCACTCTATACAGCTAACTGCTCCTCATTGACACTGCAGCTACTGCTACAATCAGAAAACAGCAGAATTGTGCGTCAGTGTGTTATGTAAACATGAAGGGAGACAGATCTGTGCTCTGGATGGATTCAACTGTAGCAAACCTTCAGCTGTGAGAGATCAGTGCTTGAGTTCATAGAAGACTGTTTAGACTGCATGCAAGCCTGTGGTATGTAAACAGCTCTTACAAAATAAGACTGCATAGGGAGAGGACAGTGATATGTGGACTCAGAGAGGGGGTGGACACTGGAGCAAGCATGGACAGTGAAGGGGGGATGATGTAATCCCCTTCAGTTAAGAAACACCCAGCTGGGAGGGGAAGAAACGCCCCTGGATTTCAGGAGGTGAGAGCATCAAGCTTCAAGAGAACAGCCCAACTGATGAAGCGATACATCCCCTTTAAAAGAGAACACTATATATCCTCAAACATAACATCACCAATCTATATAGTGTAGCACAGGAAACCTGACAGACGTGCTTTAAAAAAGGTTCCAGATAAAAAAAACATTTTCTCACCAGCAACATAGAGACTGTCTAACATGCAATATCAGAATAAAAGAGGCTGATCCAACAAGCAAACAACAGCTTGAATAGAGTTGGTGTTATAAAGGGTATTATCTTGTTCTAAAAGCATAAGGATTACAGGAGAATAGAATAATCTGGGGACTCAAAAATCATTGACACTGAATTTGTTAAAAAAAAAATGCTTTCTAAATCGTTTTACTGCAGATGATCTTTATATGATTCTTAGGTGCTTTGAGTCATCAAGCTACAATTTATTTCACAATGGTTTACTGGACACAGTATTGATCTGCTGATAGTTTAAAGTGTTTGAAATAATAAGTGGGAACGTTGCTCCATTCATAGATACACTCACATCACATCACACTCACATCACAGGGTTTAATTTAGCACAAAATGTCTTCCTGTTGATTGAGGAATAGTAAAAGCTCAATTATCCTCCCCCATACCTCCCAGGGCTCAAATAAGGTGCATACAAAGCAATCAGCAAGATAATTTTAAAGGGGTTTTTTCACTACAAAGATCAGCTTTCAACATAAAAGGACAGTTAAAGGGGTTGTCTCACTACAAGGATTTCTTTTTATGTTAAAGCAAACTAATTATATCTAACAAGATTAGCTTCACTAAACAAAAAGGTAAACGTGATGTGAGGACTGAAAAACATGGCTTTATCTGTAAGGGCCCGACCTCAAAGCAGGGTTAATAGTCGGATTTACAGACGGTTTTTGGAACTGAAAACCATCTGTAAACCGACTGTCAACCTTTTACATAGACTTAAGCAGAAAATCCATGAAGTAGTTTACACTGCACGGATTTTCTGCCTGACGGTTTTTTAAGCCTATGTTCACACGGCTGATTTTGGGACAGATTTCAGTCCATATTGCGCGCTGTACTGCGCTTAATAAGGCTGAAATCCGTCCCAGTCATTACGGTAATCCACAGTTCTCATAGAGAAATATGGATTCCGTCTCCTGTGACATGCACATTGTCCCGGCGTGATACGCGCCGTGGATAATGAAAGTTTATGGAACCGGCGAGCTGCCGGCTCCCCCAACCCCGCCCCGCCCCCGTACACACGCCGTAATTGTTGCCGAATCCGTCCCGCAATTACGGCGTGAATCAGCCATGTGAACATAGCCTTACACTGCTGGCATAACGAAAAACTTAGAACATGTTCATTCTTCCACCCGGTTTTCAGGCAGAACATGAACATGCGAATGTGAAGAGGCACGGCTTGAATGTGCAAAACTGCGGACAAAAGCCGTACCTCACGTGCAAAAAAAATACAAAATACCCGTCAGATAATTTAACCGGTATTTTGTCATTGCCATGTGAATGCACCCTAATCTTGCTAGAGAGAATCTCCTGCACTTTTAGAATAACTGCTTGCTAGAAACTGAATATGCTAATCACTGCTGTAGAACCACCCACAGCTTGAGGAGACAGAGGGAGTTTAAAACTGTTAATCCTTTAAGTAATGGAGTTAAAATGAGAGGTACATCTTGCTTTATATAGAAAGGGGGGATTTCTGATAGCTTGTGCGCCAAAATATTTAGACTTTTCTGTTGTTGAATGCCACTTTTACCATTTAACAAAAAGTGGCAGTACTTAGTGGGGAGGAGGCATGGCCTTCAACAGCCCAACACAAGTTCCAACATCATCTCCTTGTTCTCCTAGTTTATATAGTTAGTGATGGATTTCTTTTGAGTTTCTGTATGTTAATGCCATTCAGCCAATTCTTTACAGTTGTATCACAAACATTGACTCCGGATTCCACCTATTTGTTTTTAATTTGTTTTGTCAAGAATTTTGTATTTTCAAGGCATATTGCTTCTTGTCTTCTATTACAATGCTTGTTTTGTCACCTCCCTTGATCTACCTGGATGCTTCTCTTTTAGAATTATACCATTTTATTTTATACCAGCATCATCTGCCTGGGAACAACCAACATCATTTGCAACACTCTGTGTTGGATTCCCATTTTATATGAGCTTATATGGCTTCCATTGACAACTCTTTTGTTGGAGCTATGTTGATTTTTTTTAGACTTGTGCTGGTATTTATTTTAGAAATTCAAGTTACATGGTAATTCCTAAAATGTATGCTTTCAAATGATCTTGAAAAACATGTGTGTCTTCAGTGATTTGTGTATTTGCTATAAAGTAAAAAATCTGGCTGACCATCCTCTAAGAATGGGGATGCTATCATTTTTGCCAGGAGATGTTTCAGGAAACCAGCCCAGTAAAGTTTAGATATGTGGCTATGTAGGTTTTTTCATGACAACCAAAAAAATAAAACTTGAATCTTGAATTTTTATTAAAAAATTTAAAATATTAAAAAAGTAGACACTCCAGTTGAGACATGCTAACTGCTGACACATATCGGATAAAATTCCACTCTTAGGGTATGTTCACATGAAGTTTTTCAGATACGTTTTTGGACCCAAAACGGACCCAAAAACACATCTAACAATGTGCAGTGTGATTTACATTACTTTCAATGTAAAACACACGTTGGCGTTCAGAGTGATCACCGATGTATGTCTCATTGTGTCTTTTCGATGCATTTTTCAGATCTGTTTCAAGAATTGTCATGTCAATTCTACTTGCGTTTTACGCAAGTGAAATCCCCATAGGAAACAATGGAGTGCGTTTTTGGAGCTTTAAAAATGGATCCAAAAGCGCAACACACTTTTGGGCACGTGTTGCGTACGTTTTGAATGCGCTTTTTGCATCCGAAAAATGCATTGGATTAAAATTTTAATGTCTGTGATTTGAAAGAAAGCGCATTGAAAAAAAAGGTCCAAAAAACGCCCTCCAAAAACGAAGGCAAAACGTATCCAAAAATGCATTGGCAGATGCGTTTTTGGATACTTTTTTGGATGAAGTTTTCATGTAATGAAAAACGGATCCAAAAACGGATACAACACGCCATGTGAACATACCTTTACTCGTTGCAGCCACGACAAATAGTGGAATTTCCCCCGAAATGTGTCAGCAGTTAGCATGTCTCAACTGGAGTGTCTACTTTTTTAATATTTTCCAGTTTTTTAACATGGATTAAATAACAGATTCAAGTTCTATTGTTGGAGCTGGACTCAACACTACATGTACATATGACGAGCCTGTGAGCCGTGCAGGAGATCCATGCGCCATGTCTGGTGAGCTGTTTACAACATTTACAATTAATTTAATGACACTTCATAATCTGCTTGTTTGCAGGACTTCTAAATAGGAATTTTCAAAGTCTACAACCCTTTAAAATGAATTAAAACATAATATAGAAACATACATACTGAAAATCAGTGAAATACAGTAAATACAATATTTGTGAAGATAATGAAAAATAATTGATTTCCTTAGAAAGACACTTAGGGGGACATGTATGAAAACTATCTTGGTCTAAGACTTTCTTCCATCGGAGCACTATATGAAATAAAAGGGGAGCTCTGATTGGTTGCTATGGGCAACAAAGAAAGTCTTAGACCAAGGCAGTTTTCATACATGTGGCCCTTAGGCTCTGTTAACATTTGCATTATGACTCTAATTGACATTAGTGCTTGATGAACCCCATTGACTTATAATAGAGTAAAGCAGATGTAAAGTTTTATTCTTTGCACTATCAGCCACAACATTTTGTCCTACCAATATAGCTGCTGTATTAAACCCAAAGTACTTACTGATGAAGGTGCGTTGACTACAGATAAGTTATAACCATAAAGGAAGGATGATCCCAAAGCACCAACTAGAGACGCCATTATTAACTTCCATGTGAACTCCTGGATACAAATAGAATTGATATATTAATGTCACAAAAAATGGAAATAAAATTTCCCAGTAATGTAAATGCACATAATATAGACTTAAACATATTTTTAATACTGTATGATGTTTACTTTTATCTGATTGTTTTACAGTTAATGGCAGATAATCTCAATGAGAGTCAATGGGGAATACGAGTCCTAAAAAAAATAACAGGTCTGAGGGACTTGTATAGGGCTACGTCTACACAGCTACATCATTTTTCGGATTATGGCTGGCCTACTATATTGAACGGTACTAGAATCCGCCGTAATATGTTACTATAGAACATGTTCTATAAACTGGCAGGTTAGAAATTGGACTCTGGGAAATCTGTGCTGTGTAGAATACAGCCCAGATTTTCTATTGTGGTCTATGTGGCATTGGTTACAGTCGGATTTTTGCGGATTCTGTCTACTGAATCCACTTAAAAATCTGACCAAAAACCTGTTGTCACGTTCTAAGGGAAACAGAACGCCGGGTATGCAGATCCTCTGGACCCCTGTGAGCGTAGATGGTGTAAGTCGCAAATGTAGCCGCAGTGCAGGACAGGATCACAGTAGCTGGTACAGATAACAGGACAGGTGTACCCATAGGCGGGTAGCGCAGTCCCAAGACAGTAGCGGACTTGGTACAGAGGCAAATATGCAGCAGGTAAACAGACTGGTGCAGTGATAGGTATGCAGCAAGTAGACACAGGTAACGCAGGTTCAGCAGCAATACAGCAGCCAGGTGTCAAACTTTATTTAGAGGACAACAACGAACTGACCAGAAGCAAGGGCAGGAAGTTCCTTATAAACAAACAGGTCACAGGGTAATTGGCAGGTAATCGAGTACTGTCTCTTTAAATACTCGTGTACTGCAGCACACACGCCCTAGAGGGAGCTCTCGCGCGCACAGGCAGGCAGTGCAGACAGGTGCGAGTCAGAGCAGGAACGTGGATTGTAAGATATACTGAGTGGCAGTGGACACCACAGAGACAGGAGCCGGGACAGGTGAGTATAACCCAGGGGCCATGCCCGCGGCTCAGCACGGGACCTACGGCATGGACTGTGACACCAGGGCTGTGAAGACATGGCTTAAAGGGGAAAGTGTGTTCACTTTTAACACAAAAGATGGTGCAACAACCTTGCATGGAAACATCTCAGATAAGATGGATATTTTCCAATCTGCTCTTCCTTTATCTCTGTAGGATAAACAGCAACTAGAAGTATTTGCCAGCCACTCACCTAATTCATACTACTAAAGTACTATATATTATAAGTCAGCTAAAAGTGGTGTTATTTGGGGCACTAGGGTTGTTGGTCGAGTATCTGTGGGGCTTCAAACTAGCTGATCTAGGTTCTGAAAAGACAAAATAACATTTTGGAATATACTTTCATTTTTTCTGAGATTCAGTACTTTTATTTGTGTATGGAGGCCTCCTTACCAAGGTGGGACTGGCACTATAGAGTACCAGAGCATCCTCTGTGGGCCCATGCACTGATCAGTGTATCCCTAACATATAGAAGACAACCTCATTTGGAGCCAACTGAAGAACCGGTCACCAAGTATCCCATTAAACCCTACATTCTCAATGATTACTTTAATGTGGAAATGCATATGTCCTACATGGGTAGAAAACCTTCCTTTGGTGGTTCAACAACTACAGTCTGACTTTGATCCCTACTGTCCCTGAGCGTAGATGTTTCTTTCTTCTCCTAGTTGAAATAAAGACATATGCTTTGCCAAAGTTGAGTGCACATATGGTGGGAATATCTGTAGACTAACACCTATGTTATGTGTATGGCCAGGTATAGACCCCTCCTTCTGTACTCTACGCTTCTGCTTTTGCCACGATCATATAGTAAGAAAATACAAGGAATGATTCCTTGTCTAGATTTTCTAATAAACTTGTATTTTCTTATTATATGATCGTGGCAACAGCAGCATCACATAGAGTACAGAAGGAGGTGTCTTTACCTGGGCATACGCATAACATAGGTGTTAGTCTACAACTATTCCCACCATGAATAGTAAAAAAGAAAGAATTGAGCATTTAATATTTCTATTTATATGCTCCAGTTCAGGGCCGGGACAACGGGTAGGCGCAGGTAGGTGGCCGCCTAGGACGCCGCTTCATCCCAGTGGGCTGAATTTTCCATGGGGGGGGCGGAGAGGGTGAAGTATATGCCTTATTTGCTCAAGGCACCAGAATACCTTGTCCCAGTCCCACGCCAGTTCTTGACTTCAAATATGTATGGCCACTTCAAAATGATTGTCTCATAAACACAGCCTTTGTTGGACATCGAACAAGGGCCCCACATTCTGTAAGAGTAGTTCCCATTCTGGAGAACCCAGTTCATCCATGAATTCCATCGAGGGACATTAACCCCTATTTGAACATCATGTAATGGGCTTTGCAGGTGGGCAGGCATGGATTCCTTCAGAAATAATCAGTGATTTCCACAAATTAGAAAAACTGGACCCATGACTGTTTTATTAAGGATTCATTATTAGGGATAGTCGAATAGCTTTCAGATCCTTAAAACTGTCACTAATTCATGAACATCTTACTTTAGAAGTGTTTCTTAACATGCTTTTTCAAGAAACCTTGAGAGAATTTTGGAAAAAGGCAAGATAATTGCTCATCTCGCTAAATGTGAAAATATGTGTTTTTAACCTTTTAGAAATCACTTTTTAAAAGGATGAAGCAATTAGAATTGACAAGAAAATGTTACGTGTAGTTTCACTCTATAAAGTACCAATGTAATCACTTACCTTTTTAGAGCCTTCTATTTCCACTTTTATTGGTTTGTCCATTTTTCCGGTTTTTTTTTCCTGTTAAAGTCAACATAGGTTTAGGATTTTGTTATACAAACTGAAAAAAAAACAGACCAATCAGGTTGAAAATTAAACGTTTAATAATTATTTAGATCTACATTTTTGTCACTTGGGGGCAGTATTACAGCAGTTCGAACTGATGCAGTTTTGCAGACCAAGAGTGGAAAGGTCTTTGGTTCAAGGGTTTTGCCAGGAAGTGCCTTTTCTGCTAAGAAGCAATTGTAAACAAGCCACGCTGAGCTGAGAGAGCAGAGACACAGCCAGAGCACAGAGCCGTGCATAAGGGATCGTGTGAAATGTTCACTCAAACAATCAAACTACAACTAGTGGATTCTGTATACAAAAGACAACACCTTTTCTCCACAGCAGCTTGAAAGCTTCTTCATGTTCTCTGCCATCATATAAAACAGGGATCTACTCAGATAATCACATTACAACTAGTGGATTCTGTATACAAAACACAACATATTTCTACCCGGTGCCTTGAAAGCTTCTTCAGCTCCCTTTCATCAGATAAGAAGTGTTCTCTGCGCAAGCCCGGCCAGCAGCTCTTGTCAGGTCGTATCTAATAGAAGCTTTTAAGTAACTAAGGGCAGGTAAGGCAGCCTGTAGCTCTCTCAGACTGCAATTTTTGTAATCAGATATATTTAGAAAAATGATTAAATAGCCATTTTGGAGGATCCCACGTCAACATTACATCGTGGCAAAACCCCTTTAAATGCACACTGCATAGGTTTAAATAGCATCCAAAATCCGACGTTATTTTGATATTTCTGGACCGTGACAGAACCGTGACTTGCGCGGTCGGTTTTTGGATTGGCCATTGGCCGACGGCAATCCCACAGAATATGCAACATATTCCGCCCGGTTTTAGAACCAACGGTAAAAAAATCTGTGTAGTATAGACTACAGCCCAGATTTTTCATTGCTGTCTATGCATCACAGTGCACCTTTGAATTTTGGTGGATTCAGTATTTTAAATCCGCAAAAAATCGAGACGGTATTACTGTGCTGTGTAGACACAAGTGATAACCACTTTCCTGGGCTGGAAATATGTTGAGAGCAGCAATCACTTCCATGGCTGAAACTTCACAAGTAGTGTCGAGCGATTATTATTGACAAAGTTGAAATCGGTACGGTTTTTATGTTGATCAGATTTTTTAGATCACGCGATAATATAGGTTAAAATCTGTGCATAATCTATTAATATCGCGCCATTTTCGGCGCTTCCTGTAGTTTTGGTGGCCAGCAAATCAGCTTATAGAATAGAGCAGGGTGAGATGTGTGTGCGACGTCATGACTGGGATGTGTATGGTTGCGATTGGCTGGAAAAATCACATGACCTCGTTTTTTTTAAAGAACAGCCCCCCGTTCATGATCAGTGGTGTCAGATCTCAAAGGGTAGGAGTGCGCTCAGTCTCTGTCAAACAGCTCGGGAAAATTATTCTTTTTTGTTCACGGACAGCTATCTTTTAGCTTTAAACCCTAAACTTAGGTAGTTTAGAGATTTGCAGATTTTAGGTATTAGCTGAAAATTTTTCACCGCTGTAAAGTCCGGGGGAGCGGGGGGGGGGGGGCCCCCGGCGAACACAACAACTTTTAAAGGATACTGGTATTGTCCCCAGACTTAGGGGGAAACATTGCATTGCAAAGTTTATTTTAAACATTTTCTTTGAAAAAATTAATTGGATGTTGGGGCGGGGTCTAAAAATCATATTAGGATACAGATCCTTTTCTAGTAACTGCAGTCATTTGTTAGGTGCAAAACCCCCCCCCCCCCCCCCCTTTTTTTTTTTTTTTATCATATACATTTAGAAGGTGTTTTTTTCACTTTTTTTTTTCGCCCAAGCTTTGTTTTGATAGAGGTACCTTGGGGCACTTAAATTTTAATCCAGCAATTTTGTAGTCCAAAAACAGGTGTATTGATAGGTCCCAAAAAAAACCTTTTATTATCCGAATACATTTCAATAGGTTTTTTTTTCATTTTGTCAGTCAAGCTTTGTTGATAGGGGTACCTTGCACTTAAATTTAACCCCAGCAAATTTTTGTTTTTTGTTTGAGGGATTTGAGAATAGTTTGATTTTTGCCGTTTTAATAAGGGAGACTTTCCAAAAAATTTCCAACCTTCCAAATTTTTTTCTTTCTACATGGACAAATTTCAGGGGGTAACGACAAAGGGGGGGGTAGGACAGGGAGGTAGAGGTACGAGAAAGGTGCTCTTCAGGCGGGCAAACAAAAACGCATGCCGGGGATCGTGGGTTCAGGACCCCCGGGGCCTGTCTCCTGGGTCAGGGCCCTGTAATCTCAGCAACGCTTTGCCAATTTTCCCATGGTTAATGCAACCTGCACCCAGCATCTTACCCCCTTCCTCCCTCACGGCCAAAATGTCGTCATCCATCATCGCACCCGTCCAACTGAACAAGGCAGCCCAAAGTCAACTCGTGTACCCCCACTGGGATAATCCATTTTCTGAAGACCCTTTGATGAAAAAAATGGGGTTTGGGGGTCAAAAGGGCATTTAAAAATCAAGAGGCCAAAGAGGAGGATTTTTTCTGCTTGACCCCCAGTTACGAGCATCAAGGGGGAAAAAGGAAGCGGTCAATCGAAAAATCCCGGGCGGTCCAACCCCTTGCAGTGCCTCTTGTTGTACCCGCACTCCTGGATCAAATGTCAGAACAAAATCACCGTTTGATGATGTGAACGACGGGAAACGTGGGGTTTTTGTTAACGTTCCCCCTAAAAGGGGGAAGAGGGGGGGCCCAAATCCCCCTAAAAAAGGGGGGAACGTCAGCGGAAATCCCGCTCCTGCTTATCCCTCAAAAAGGCCAACCTTTTCAAGCCTGGCCTTTTTGAGCAACCTCTGTTTCACCAGCGAGTATATGCGCTTTGCCGTAAACGCATATTTGAGGAAAGAATCTTAGGTTTTTTAACCACCACCAACATGTTTTTCACATGCAGGAATGCATGAGTTGAAATGGGGCAACATTTGGCCAAAAAGGCCCAACCGACCCCGGGCTTCCCAACCTGTCACACCCTTTGTTCCCCGCCTCCCCTCCTCCCCCCCCAACGTTCCTCACTGCCCTTTTTTCCAGAGTCATGATCAGGGATACTCCGTTTCAGCTCCTCGCCCAGTACCACCCCCCCCCCAGAGACCCATCCACCCCTTCTCCCCGCCAGTTTGCGACCTGCAGCCGTACAGGCCAGTCTAGCACCAGCCTTCGTTTTTTCCCAGGTTTGGTGGGGGAAACCTTTACCCAAACCATCCCAAACCCAAAAAGCCTGAATTGCATGCCAGCTTTTGGCCTTGGAAATGTTCCCTTTTCTCTGGTGGACACAGAGGGGTTTCCGCCACGTATGGCCCTTCCTGCCCCCAATACAATCCCAGCAGGCTTTCTTTCCCAGAAAAGCCTCCCGCCCTGGCCACCAGTTCATCTAAAATTTAAAGGGGTTGTCTGCATCTGTGTCCATCCCGACCACCGACCATGGATTTAAAAGGGCAGGGCCCAAAGGGCTATATCCTGTGACAGCTCCGGGTGAGCTGGGGGTGTTCGGGGGGTGACGTGGCTCTCAGGCTGGGCGCAGCTCTTAAAAACCAGGGGGGGTCAGGGCTTTTTTCCCCAAGGTTCGGGTGGCTCCGTCCCGGGGGAAACCGGGCCTTGTTGAAATTAATCTGTTTTGGAGACCGTCCACACACATCAGGAGCTGGGACGGCTCTCCGCAACGAACCGAGCCTGGCGGGTGACAAAAACCTTGTGCCAGGCAAGGGGGGTTTCATGGGCGAAATTCGGCCCGCCCTTTAAAAGGGTTGGTGGAGCCATCCCTGCCGGGGCACATTCATGCTTTTCGCCCAAAAATTTTTCAAAGAGCTCCCCGGGTCTGGACTGCCTGCTGGGGAAAGGCTGGGTCTGAGTTCGCATTCCCCTTCGCCCCCTGCTTCGTCCCCCCGGGTTTGCGTTGCAGCTCAGCCGGCCCCCCGTCAACTGTTCTCATTGTTGACGTGGCAACCCTGGAATTCCCCCCACATGCCCCAAGGTTTGTGGAGCAGGAAATGCCATTACGCGTACAAAGTGACACAGGGCCCTGACAACCGGGGGGGCCCTCGGGGTTTTACACCGGATGGAGGCAGGTGAAAGAGCTCTGCCCACCCTTTGCCTTTTTTGAAAAAGCCCCCCAAAATTTTTCAGTGCGGACAAGCCCTTTCGCATGATTTTTGGGGTGACTTAGTTCGGAACATCGTTGGACATCTGAAACAACGGGGTCCCCCAGCGACGGAGGAGAGAGGGACAAAAGCGGCAGGGTTTTTTCTCCATCGAACCACAAGGCCCGACATTTTTCTAAATTTTATCGGTCTTCTTGGCAGGGTTTGGGGGGCCCGGGGGCTGTGCAAGGCGGCGCATAGCTCTCAGGGGGCATCCTCAGGCATTCAGGGCTTGTTGAAGCTCCCCCGAGGAAGCGGGAGGGGAGGTATTCCTAGACCCCGACTTACCGGCGTCCCTCCCTTTGGGAAAAAGATTTGGGCCGAATTTAGGCGGGGGAGGAAAAGGAAATAATTTTGCTGGCCCCCTCCCCAGAGGTTTGGGAAAAATAAAAGGCTTCCCCCCCTCACAGAGTGCTTGGATGCCCTTTTTTCCTCCAACATGACCCTCGCATTAAGGCCATAAAAATGAAAACAGTTACTGGGGGAACCCTCGGGGATCCCCGGTACAAAACAAAACCAGCACTTTCCTTCCACCCACCCAAATAGAGAGTAAAATGAAAAAAAATGGAGACCTTGCTTTTGATTCAATGGAGACTCGTTGCTCTGTTCACTTTCCCTTTAAATTTTCACGTGGAACAACATCAGCACGTACACAGTAGGTCCCAATTCCGTAGCGGCAGCAGCAGGCAGCAGGGCAATGGCCAAAAGCCAAATGGGTGCCCCTCTGGCAATCTTTTTTTTACCACCTCACCAACGAAGCAATGCAGGGGCACACACCCACACCCCGGGACCATTTTAAGTCATGGTGGCAAATTTTCTGCGTCTTAACCCCGATTTTTTGTTTTGTGTTCCGGGACCCAATAGATTTTGGGGGTATCCAAAAAAAAATTAATGGCCCGGGTCGGCCGCCACGCCATAGGGGTGTTGTCCCCCCCACACCAGCGTCTATCGAGCCCCCACCCCGGGGAGGATCTTTAAGACAAACCTCCGGTTTTCCCACAGATAATGGGGATCGTTTGACTTTCATAAAGAAAATCGGCATGGATTCTGAGTGTTTTGGGGCCCCAATTGGGGGCCATTAGTTGCCGGGTTCATTTTCACTTTCCTTTCAAACAAAAGGTCCTCTTGAAAACTTTTTTTTAAAAATGATCATTTTTTACTGCAATTTTATTCTCTTTTTCCCACAGTTCTTTTGCTGGTTTTGCTGTAGGGATGTAAAAGACGAAAGGTTTCTAAAACACCAAAATTCCATTTACCATTTTTATCTTTGAAGTTTCGCATTGTCAAGGGTTTTTTGGGGTCATGTTCTGTGGGAACAGCTTAATCAGGCCCTTTTGGAACAGAAATGGGCTTTCTAGTGGCTTTTCTCCTCACAATTTTTAAAGGGCGGGAAAAGTCTATTTAAAATTTTTTTGGGGGTCATGTTGCTGTGAGAAACGCAAAAAAGGGGCCCTTTTGGGAACGAATTGTGGCTTAAGGGCATTTCCCTCACAATTTTTAAAGTGGCTGAGATCATTTTATTTTTTTTGGGGGTCTGTTGCTTGAAACACAATTACAGGCCTTTAAAAAATTTTTGGTTTTAGTTTATTTCTTCAAAAATTTTTAAAAAGGGGCTAAAGTCATTTTTTTTTTTTTTTGGGAGGTTTTGAAATGCAGCAATACTACAGGTCCTATTTAAAAAAATTTTTGTTTCAACAACATTTGTTCTTCACAATTTCAAAGTGGTTTCGGGGGCCCATTTTTTGAATTTTTTGGGGCATTTTGCTGTGAATGAAAAACTAATTTTTTTTACAAAAAGCATGAAAAAATGGGGTAAAAAAATTTCCCTTAATTGTACAAAGGGGAGGGGACAGGAAAGACTTTTACCAAGTAGGTTTTCAGAACATGGAGTATGGAGCACGCAAAAAAAAAGAAAAAAGACAATTTCCTTCCTTTTTTAAAAAAGAAAAAAGAAAACCAAAAAAAAAGGGACCTGGGTGGGAAAAGGGGGTTAACCACCAGTATTTCCCCAATGAAGCTCAATTGGTCCGCATTCATACAAAGGGGGAAACGCTACCCAGTCTTACTTGTACTGAGGAAAGGGGAGGTCTTACCTCACACTTCCCTTGCACTCTGCTTCACACGACTGTTTTTGTTGCTGCTTAGGGCATTTTAAACCCTGTTAATAGAAAAAACGCCAGCCCGGGCTCTCACCCCACCCACTGTCTCGGCCCCGGCAGCTGGCCTCGTGTTAATAGTGACAGACCTACCTGGGCTCTCACCGCACCCTTTTAATCTGGCCCTGGCAGCTGGACCTCCGTGTTAACAGATGGTACGCACCTGGCTTCCCTTTGGGCAATCAAACTTCAAATTTCTCTAAAAAACAATTTTTAAAGGTTTTCTTTTGGTTTTAAATAGTGTCAAAAAGGTCCCGGGCGGGCACAAAATTTCACAAATTGAGGTTAAAATTTTCTGGGCTTGAGTCACTTGGGGGTCCATCATTTGATCTCAGGGGTGTCCCTTTCCCCCAAACACTGAAGGGGATTTGGAGGGAAAAAAGAAACCATTGAATTGATTGGTGAATCACTCTCGAACAGGAGGGGGAAATGTCTTTTTCACTAAGAATGTTTTGGGGGATTAGGGAAATTTTTTTTATTATGGGGGGTTTTGGCAATTTAAAACATCTACAGTGTAAAAATCCTTTAAAAACTGCAAAAAGTAATAATGTAAAACATAAATAAAAACTCCCTAAAAAATTCTGTAAAAAATTTCATTACCAAAAAATAAAACAAATGACAGTCACTGACAAAAAAGCTAGTGCCACTTTTTTGTTTGGGGTCAAACAGGGTTTTTGGGGGCTTCTGCGGTACAGGACAGATATAGTCAATGTCCCTTTTAACTAAAAGGGGGGGTTTTAGAGTCCTTTTTTCCCCGCACTTTTTAATCTTTGGGGCAGAAAGGTTTAATGGTCATTCGGGTCAGACAGTATATCAAAGCCAGGGGAAACTAAAAATGGTGGTTGAAAATCCTTTTTTTTGGCACTTTTTAAATCGGGGGTCATGCAGGTTTGGGCCATGCTTGGGCCCCGAAGGGTTTGTCAATGTCCCTGAAAATAAAAAAGGTGGTTAAAGCTCCTTTTTCGGCACTTTTTTAAATTGGGGGGCATCAGGTTTTGGGGTTTTTGCTGGGGCCCAGGGGAAAGGATACAATTCCAGTAAAAAAAATGGTGGGAAAAACCCTTTTTTGGCACTTTTTTAAATTGGGTCGCAGGGTTTAAGGTATTCTGGGTACAGGGCAATATAGTCTGTCCAGTTTTAACTAAAATGGGGGTTTAAAAGACTCCTTTTTTGGATTTTAATTTTTCAGCTTTTGGGTTTTTGGAAAGGGAAGGTTTCTTCCATGAAAATAAAGGTTTTTAAATTTTTTCCGGATTTTTTAAATCGGGGGCATGAGGTTTAAAGGTCAAATCGGGCAAAAGGCAATATGTCAAGCCATTTTAACTAAAAATTTTTAAAACTCCTTTTTCCTGGCACTTTTTTCTGTGCAAGGGGTTTGGGGCCAGTTTTCCCGTAAGGTTAGTCAAAGTCCAGTGAAACTAAAATTGGTTAAAGATCCTTTTTTATTTTTAAATTGGGGGGGCAGAGGGTTTTAAGGTCCCATTTTTTAAGACAATATAGCAAAATTTCCCGTTTTAAAAAATGGGGGTTTTTAAAACTCCCTTTTCCGGCATTTTTAAATCTGGGGGCATGAGGTTTAGGGCTAATGGGGCCCAAACAGGAATTCAATTTGGAAAATAAAAGGGGAAAGAACCTTTTTGGGGGCATTTTTTTTTTGGGGGTATGCATTTGGGGTTATGTGTGGCCCCGGGGGTTAGATTGTCCCCGTAAAATTTAAAAAATTTTTTGAAAACCCCTTTGGGGCCCTTTTTAAAACCCAAACATTTTTTGGGGCTCTGTACAGGACAAAATTAATGTCCAGTTCCTAAAAAGGTGGTTAAAGCCCCCTTTTTTTCTGGCCTTTTTAATCTGGGGTAACGGTTTTGGGGGCCGCTTTTGGAGGAATTTTTATCAATTTTTCCGTAAAAAAATTGGTTAAAGCTTTTTTGGATTTTTAACTGGGGTATGGGTTTAATTGGTTATACGCGGTTTCAGGACAAAAAGTCAAGGGGCCGTTTCAACAAAATGGGTTGGACTCTTTTTTTGGCAAATTTTTTAATCTGTGGGTCAACAGGTTTGGGTCAGCGGGCCCAAAAGATGCATTCCAGTGAAAATTAAAAAATTGGCAAAAAAATCCTTTTAACTTTTTAAACTGTGGGGAGCAGGTTTAATGGCAACGCGGACAAAGGGCAAAAAGAATTCAATTCAATAAATGGTTTTGAAAAGCTCTTTTTCCGGCCTTTTTATTTTGGGGTCAAGCTTTTTGGGGGCCCTCTTGGGCCCCCCGGACAGGCATAGTAATGCCGGAAAAAAAATTGGTTGGTTAAACTCCTATTTTTGGACTTTTTAATCTTGGGGCAGAATTTTAGGGCTCAGTGTGCCCGGGGCAGGGATGTCCTTTCCCTGAAACTAAAATGGTGGTAACCCAAAATCTTTTCCCAGCACTTTTAATCGGGGTTCCAGGTTTAAAAGGTAATTTGCGGTAAAGACAGATAAGCAATGCCCTTCCCTAAAAATTTTTGGGGAAAAACTCCTTTTTGGTTTTTTTAAATCAAGTCAGGAAAAGGGTTTGGGGCCTGCGGCAGGGCGGGTAAATAAATTTCCGTTTCAAGAAAATATGGGTTCCCAAAACTACCCGTTCGGCACTTTTTAAGGGGGGATTGGGGGAGGGGGTTGTGGTTTCAAAAAACAATAGTGAAAAGGGTTTTGATTTTTTTTTCTGTGGCTTTTTTATTTTTTCCAATGGTTTTCCTAGTTAAAGGTAAACCCTTTGATTGGGTTTTAATTCCGTTTCAGCTGTTTAGGGGTGTTTAATGGGGCTTTCTCTCAATCGACATTTATCACCTATGCACATTTTAAACATTTGACCCCAGGGGGTACCACGATTCGGACCATCATGGATTATTAGTGGCCTTGTGATTGGTTGGGGTCATACCAACACTTCAGGATTACAAATATTAATTTTTGGAAAGCTCTTTTAAGCCATTAAGCTTTTGTACACCGTATATACTAAGAACCATCACGTTAGTTGCAGACTACTTGTGGACTCTGATCCTTGCTGTACTAAAAGGTGGTCACGGCCTGACCCCTTGACAACCACCTGTCTCAAATCTCATAGTCACCCAGGGCGGCCATCAGTAGTAGGCCCAAGCATCTGAGCCTCCTCACTCCTTACCAGCTCTCATCTTTCACTATATGCGTGGGGCCCCTTTTTAAAATTTGATCAGGGACCCTGACAGGAGCACTGCCAATACTGCCTTGATGGTGCCCCTAAGAACCAACACTCAGTGGGCCTTATTGCATATGGATTTTTACAATTCATACTGAACTCATTGTAATCTGTATAGATGTATGTGGAGGCAGCTTTGACCAATGGCAGATGCCAATAAACTGAATTTCATCATTTGATTTGAAAAACAAGAGAAGCACTTCATTGTTGGGCTCCATCTCACCATGGTCTGCTCCCATAACAGCGGTATGGTCCATGGCATGAATGTGATGTACATAAAAAAAACATATTTGGCTGACAGAAATGTTAATGTGCCATTATTATTCATAATAATTTCTGCTGCAATCTTTCTTTTGACTGTTAGTCCAGCTTTGATTTTTCCTAATGTGGGGACAGTAAGAATAAACATTTTTGCAATTGGTTTGCATTTCCTAAATCATATAGTATAGCAGCTATGATCTAATCTGTGCGTGTCTAGAGCTATTTCTGCAGCAAATTTATCTTTATCTTTGTTCTGATTGGCTGTATGATATTTCATTAAGCCCTGTTGGGACACACCCCCTGGATGGGACACGTCGCTGTGCTGTGATTGGCTGCCTGCACTTTCTTACCTTTGACCTGTGTAAAATGAAAGTGATAATAGCTGCTGCCTGTGTCTGTGTTCTCATTGTCTTTCACTGCACACTGAGCTGTGTAATAATGGCTGCATTTGCTCCTCTATGCCCCTTCTCCCACTGATAGTTCTATGTGAAGGATCTGGACAATTACCTAGTCCTTAGCTGCTAGATTCACTCTCTCCCCATATAACACAACCTTTTACACACAGAGCTCTGCTGACCTCATGCAGTGGTCAGTTCTCATGCGTGGGTAGCTGTCACCTCCCACCACAAGCTCCTTGTAACCAGAACACCTGCATTGGTGTAAGCAGTTATACATACAGCCTGAAATTATTAAACAAATGTGAGAAATGCATTCTGCGCCCTCCTCTGTTATCATACAGGAGGTAGAGGTGGAGCAGAGTGAATTCTTCACATTTGTTTCATCGTTTAGGGCTTTATGTATAACTGTTTATACCAATGCAGGAGTTCTGGTTACAAGGAGCTTTTGTAGGGAGGTGACAAGTCTGACATCCACTTCTTTCCACTGCTCACACAGAATGATGATGTCACCAGTATTCAGTGAGGGAAGACACATGTACTGGGAGGAGAGACCCGTCCCTGGATTTGAAGCTGTAAGAAAGAGAGAAAGCTTAAGATGCCAATTTGTTCTTTTCTTAGGATCTGTAGACAGGGCCACCATTAGGGCAGTACAGCTGGTACTGCTGTACAAGGCCTGGCCACACTATGAAACAAGGGGGGCCCATTGCCGCTTGCAGCTACCGCCCTCTTGTTTCACAGTAATGGTACGCAACATGCATACAATTAAGATGTACATCGGAGCAGAGAGAGCTGTGTGCTTCCTGCTCCTGCTGTATGTTGTTGCGAAGGCGGAACAGATTCGCCAGGGGAGCATGGAGAGGCGAGTATCTACCTGCTCGGGGCCCGTATTAACTTACCTACCTACTTGGGGTCTGTTATAACCTAAATATCTACTGAGGGCCCGTTTTAACCTAACTACCTACTGTTGGCCCCCATTAACCTATCTACCTACTGGGGGCCTGTATTAACCTACATACCTAGTGAGGGCCCCTATTATCCCACCTACCTACGGGGGGCCCCATTAACCTACCTACCTATTGGGGACCCCAATCTACCTACCTGGCTCTGTACTTGGGGTCCCCTATCTACCTTGCTACTTAGTGGGGGTCCCTATCTACATAACTATCTACTGGGGACCCCTATCTAGGTACCTACGTACTGGGGGTGGCACTATCTAGTTACTTACATACTGGAGGAGCATATCTACCTACCCAGGGGCCCTTATATAGCTACATACTGGGTGGCTATCTACCTTCCTATCTTCTGGGGGCCCTATATACCTAACTATAAGAGGGGGTTCTATATACCTATTTACCTACTGGGAGCCCTATATAACTAACTACTTATGAAGGGGGTCTATATACATACCTACCTACCAAAGAGGCCTATATACCTAGCTATCAGGACCTCTACCTACATAACTACCAGGGCACCAAGGGGCTAATTATTACCATTTGCAGCACTATAGATGGATAGTTTGTACATGAGAGAGGGGGCACAGTTCAGAAGAAAAAAAAAAGTGAACATTAGGTGTTTGTGTTTTAAATTTCTTGGGGAGATCGGGACAGAAAATGATCTGGACCAGATAGAGAAGAAAAGGAAAAGTGAACTCTTGTGTCACTGGTACTCCCACCAGGGGGTCCTTTTGGGTGGTATTATTGGTCTTGGGAAATGGTTTATTTTAGTAAATTTTTGGGTGGTATTATTCATTCTTTATGGTGGAGATATGTGGTCTAAGTTGCAGTATTATTTGGTCCTTGATATTTTGTTATTGATTTTATAGGTTTGGTATCCTGTTTGGTCGTAACTTAAGTGGTTTTAGCCCCATATGGTAGTGGTATGTGGCTGTATAATTTGGTCTTTGTATATTATTGTTATTTTGTTTATTGTCGGGTACGGGTTTTATCAGTATCATTTAGTGGTGCAAGCAGTACATGGGTGGTATTATTTGGTTTTGTATATTTTTTGTTTGCAATATTGGGCTGAGTATTCTGGGTTTGGGGCAGAAACATTAAAGGGGGGATATGCGGGATCATGTGGGGTATTTTTTGGCCCCTTTTAATTACTGACCCACACAATATAGATAAACTGTACGTTGTAAAATCCAACAAAAACAAAAACCAAAAAACAAAAGCATGATTGTATTTTTTTTCTTGTTCATCCCACAAAGAACTTTTTCTGGGGCAGGTCGGCGTGGGCCCAGATGCTTCAGCTGTATCGGGCCCTGAAATTTCTGATGGCGGCCCTATCTGTATAAACTGAAATAAAGTATGGGTCAAGCTAATTTATAAAGAACACCCGAAGCTCCGAGGATCACTGCCTCCATAAAGGCAGATTTTGTCTGTTAGCTTTAAAGAAGAGGGCTGGGAAATGATCGCTAAAACATTAAAGATGGGGGTGATACAGCGTAAGTTAATAAGAGATATTAGAGAGCAAAGATCCCATTTACTGTACCTGCACAACGACCTTTGCCTGCCAATAGTAAATTGCATTTATACAAAGAAGCAACTATGAATAAATTTTGGGATAAAAAAGCTAAGGTTAGGCAGACCCCTAAACCCCCAAAAAAACTATAAGGACTAACTCAATTTCATTGTCTTTGACAAGGTCACTCACTTTTCTAATACTAAGAATATTACAAAAGTCTTATTTAGTTATGTTTGCAACTCTGCTATACCGATAGAAAACTTTTAAATCTAGATCCACAGTATTGATTACAACAAGGGATACTGTACAAGGGGAAAAAAACCTATAAAATCTCATAAAAGGGGTTTACTGAAACTCGCCCCTTACTACTCCTTTAAATTTAAAATTAAATTTCACATTTTTTAGGTATACTATTTTAATTATATTAATTTCATAATTTATCTTTATAGGAAAGCCTTGGTTTGAATCATTTGAAAAACTGATAAATTATTTTAAATTTTGGTTGCTTAAACCAAAAATAAGGGAGCTAAAGGGTACAAATTTTATTTTTTAGTAATTATAAATTTTATGAGACCTCTATTAATGATGCATATACCCACTATGAGTGTGTCTGGGTGAGTATTGGATGCATTTCAGTGCTGGGTTCCATCCCAACATGGGCACCTAAGCAGTCACCCTGGCTCTATCATAGCTAAGCTACCTGCACTGATGGCATGTGTTGAAAGCATAAGTCATAGATCACTAGTTTAAAATTCATGGGCGACATGCATGAAATTTGGGGTGCGAACGCCAAATTTCATAAGCATAATAAGGGCACAGAATGCGCCTGATTTATGAACCCACTCTACTAGCGCTTGCACGACAGTTGGGGCTCAGGTAAACCACTTTGAAAGTGGTATACCTTTTCCAACTGTAATGCACCTAGAAATGTCATAGGGAAGCTATAAATATGTAGCTTTGTGCGGTTCTAGTGTGTCCCGCCTCCCGCACGCCCCCCGAGATGAGGCTATGTAATGCGCCCCGGAGCGGCGTGCAGGAGATTTAAAAATGTATGTATGGGGCTGCGCCTGATATCGGCTGTAAAGACGCCAGATATCTGGCACAGCCCCATTCATACATGTCACCCTCATGTGTCTAAAATCGGAAAACTGCTATTTATTTACTAAAGTTACTAATTCTCTAAGGGGACAGTTCTTTAAAGGGGTTATCTCACTACAAGGATTGCTTTTTATGTTACAGATCTTACAAAAACAAGTTACTTTGCAATATGTGTCAATTACTAGTGTCCTACCTATTCTGAGATATCCCCTCTTGTATGGGCTGCATAAGCTCCTCAGGTCACTATAGCTACAAACCTATTCAATCTCAGGATAGACTGCCAGCACTGGTTGCTATAGCTACAGACCTGGCTTCTACTGCAGCCTAGTAGAAGCCAGTAAACACACCCCTGAATTCAAAATGAAACCAAGAAAACAGGACTGAGGCAAGAGAATCAATGTAGTGAGACAACACCTTTAAAATCAGGTACAACAAGCATATATGCAATTGTATTTTTTATCAATGATAATAAAAATTATTATTATCATTTTGCCCCAAAAAATGGAAATTAGAGCTTCTGTTCACATCTGGATTGTGGTTTCTACTAGTACATTTCAAAAAATTAGAAGATCATCAAGAAGTTAATTGATGTCTGTAATTCTAGTCAAATAGAAAAAAACACAAAAAAAAACAATATATTGTTTAGACCAGGGGTTCCCAAACTCCAGTCCTCACGCCCCACCAACAGGTCTTTTTTCAGGATATCCCACAGAATGCACTGACAATAATTAAGTCACCTGTGCAGCATAATTAAATCACTTGTGCACTGCTAAGGAAAGCCAGAAACATGACCTGTTGGTGGGGCGTGAGGACTGGAGTTTCGGAACCCTTGGTTTAGACCTATTACAGCAGGAAATTTCAAGTGTTTATTGCTTTTATTGTGGATGATTATAACTTACAGCTAATTAAAATCCAAAAATCATTATTAAAAAAAATAGAAAAATGTGAGAAAGGTCAATATTGTTGGCTCATGGTGTAACATGCAAAGGTTTCCTATGCCTTTGAAGGGTCCCTCATTTTGGTTCAGTAACTGCACAATCATGGGGAAGACTGATTTCACAGTTGTTCAGAAGACTGTCATTGACACCCTTCAAAAGGTGGAAAAGCCACAACAGGTCATTGCTAAAGAAGTGGGCTGTCCACAGATCTAAGCATATCAATGAAAGTTGTGTGGAAGAAAAAAGTGTCTTAGAAAAAGGGGCACGAGCCACAGGAATGACCGCAGCCTTGAAAGGATTGCCAAGAAAAGGACATTCAAAACCAGCCATCCATCCAGATGTATTCGGGACATGGGCTATCAATGTCTCATTCTTGTGTCAAGCCACTCATGATACAGAGACGCCATCAGGATTTCTACCTGTGTTATACAGAAAAAGTACTGGACTGTTACTCAGTGTCCAAAGTCCTGTTTTCAGATTAAAGTTAATTTTGCATTTTGATTGGAAATCAGGTCCCAGAGTCTGGAGGAAGAGTGGAGAGGCCTCAAACCAAGCTGCTTGAGGTTCAGCAGGAAGTTTCCCCAGTCAGTGATGGTTGGGGAGCCATGTCATCAGCTGGTATTGGTCCACTGTGTTGTATCAAGTTCAACATCCCTGCAGCTGTCTGCCAGGAAATGTTAAAGCACTTCTTGCTTCCCAAAAAAGTACCAACTTCTAGTTTAATAACCATGGTATCACAATGCTTGATTGGCCAGAAAACTCACTTGATCTAAACCCAATAAAGAATCTATGGGTTGTTGTCAAGAGAAGATGAGGAGACATTAGAGCCAACAATGCAGCCAAGCTGAAAGGGTGCTATCAAGACAACCTGGGCTTCCATAACACCTCAGCAATATTGCAGGCTGATTACCTCCATGCAAGCCGCATTATGCAGTAATTCATGCAAAAGGAGCACTGACAAAGTATTTCGTGCATATACCGTACAGAACTTTACATTGGCCAACATTTTTGGATTACGATTCATTTTCCTAATTAGTCTTATACAATATTTAATATGATATAATTTATTTGATATAATAATTTTGGGTTTTCATTAGTTATAAACTGTCTGTCATGATTCTGCCTGTAAGACCCCCAGTTCTGAGCTCTGGTCGCCGGCCACGGCCATTGCGACAAAAAATGCAGTTTTGGCCATAGTGCTTTTTTTGTGTTCACCAGTGTGAACTCAGTCATTCCCTGCTCTGTCTTGTTAATTGATTCCTGGCCAATGCTCATGGTCAAGAATCCTCCAGCACTCTACTAGTTAACCTGTTTCCTTGCTAGTCCTTTTGATTGACAGCCTACCCGGTCTTCTGTTGCTTCCACCTATCACCTTTGTCCTTCGTTTTCTGGTCAGGTACAAAAGGACTATTGTGTCACTTCCCTTTGACTACTATATTGGTTCTGTTTGTGCCTGTAGCTAGCCTTTACCCTTCTTTGCTTATTCCTGTTATCTGACTTTGGCTTTGTTACCGACTATCCCTCTGCCTAGTGATTCTGTACTGCTTCTCCCGACTGTTACTGACCTGGCCAGTTTGATCCGCTTTGATTGTGTTCAGTGTTTGTTTGTCTGCGTATTGTGTATTCACTTATTCAGTGTATCTCGCAGTCTTCAATTGGGGCTCCGGATCCTGTTAGGGTCAGGGCAACCCAAAAGGCAGGGGCAGTGGTGGGGAACAGCATCAGGGCCTCCCTCTGTCGGTGTTTTCTTGTGCGCCTCTGATCGCTTCCTCACACTATCCCCATGAAAAAGTTCTGAGAACCAACATGGCAGAAACATTAGAAAGAAGACTATTTAGAAGGCTGCTTCATTTTACGTTTTAGGAAGCAAATTAATAGTTTAAAAATATCAGTAGGAAAACAGTCGATATGCTTTAATTTTGTTGTTTTGTGCATTTCATTTGTGTATAGTTTTTTATGGTTTTGAAAAAATGAATTTGTAGGTGTTCCCTGTAATGAAATTTTTTTGTTTCAGGGGTTCTGGAATACTAAAGAGATTGGGAAACTGTGATCTAAGGTTTGAACTTGGGAAGCCAAAATTATGACACTAAACAACATCATGACAATGTGTGTCGCAACGCATACTACATCCTGACGCTGGTCGAATGCAGACCCACTGTGTTGACAAGAAAAGTAACTATATTTCTTCTTTTTGTACAGTTTTTTACAGTAGCTATAGAGTGGGCCCTCTAAATAAACTCCACCGGTGGGCCCATAACCAACTTAACTGGTGGGCCCTTAGAATCAATTCCACCTGTGGGCCCTCTACAACACCGTTCGACATTGCTCAGGGGTTGTAATTAGAGATGGGTGAATTGATTCTAACGAAGTGGAATTCGTTTAGAATTTCAGGAAAACTGTGGTTCTGAACGAAGTCGAAGTTTGGGGTACCTTCAGGCGTGAACGAAGTGTGCTTTTGATTGATAAAATGGCTGTGAGCACATGGCGTTACATGGGGGCAAAGCACTCTGGGAGGAAGAAAGGGCATAGCTGCATGGACATGTGCAGGAGATTAAGCCAATCAGAGGACCGGCGGGGGCTCGAGATTCTGTGACGTCACCTCACTATATAAGTGGGCGCGACGCCTCGGAGTCCACTTCCTCTCACTGTACTGATCAGGGAAGGTGCTGCCGCGCTGGGATTGTGATACCTCTACTGAAGAACTGATTTTTATATAGCGATTTTTGTGGGTGTCTCAGCTTGTTCAGAGTCTGCTTTCTCTTAATGTTCTATTTCTGATTTTTTTGGGGTATTGGATTCTTGAAGTCCCAGTGTGCGTCCACTGCAGCTGGCATATACATTTTAATGCTATTGCTTACAACACATTGAATATCCAAGGGGGATCTAAAGTCAGTTCCTGTTGTATTCATTAAAGAAAACAGCGTTTTTTATTAATACAAATACCACTCAATTTTGGTGCTAAATTCTTTTGCGCAATTTACGTACCAGGGGTTATTTAAGGGTTGTATTTCTGCTGTGGTGACTCCCAAGAAACAGTCTTTTTCACCGCCAAAAAATACAATTTTCCTGTAGATAATTCACAGCGAAAGTTAATTACAATTTTTTTCTCTTGTTGTGTAGCGTAAAAAAATCATCGCAATTGTAAAACGCTACAAAGCTGGTAGTTTGTGGCTGCTCAATTATTTTGCGCAATTTACATCAGGGTTAATTAGCGTTGTTTTCTGCTTGTGCGTGACAAAAATTAAACACCGTCTTTTTCACCGCCAAAAATTACAATTTTTCTGTAGCATATTCACAATCGAAGGTTAATTACAATTTTTCTCTGTTGTGTAGCGTAGAAAAACACGCAATTGTAACACGCTACTAAGGCTCGTAGTTTTTGGTTGCTCTATTCTTTGCGCATTATACATCCAGGGGTAAATTAAGCATTGTTCTGCAGTTGTAAAAAAAACTTTGTTTTTCCCCCGCCACAGAAGAAATTCGTAGCAAAATTCATATAAAGGGTTTTAAAATTAAAAGCCTGTTTGGTTTTTATTTTCAGAAAAAAATACACAGCTTTTTTAAACAGCACATCCCAAGTAAAATTTTTCCTGCCCATTTGTGGAGCGCAATTTATACCCAAAAGGGTTTACCAAGCTTTTTTACGGGGTTCTTTTTGGGGTAAATTTACGGGGTTGTGTTTTTAAACATAACAGATATCTTCATTATTTTTTTTGGGGCGATTGCGTTGGCTATGGGAGATCACCCGATAGCCCGATAGCCCGGCCCCCTATCGAAAAGGGTTTTTCGATAGTGAGAAATCGATTATGAGCGATTACCTTTAAAGTTTTTTGGGAGAGCAAAAAACACCTTCATTATTACCCCCAAAAAAAGGCTGGAAAAGCAAAAATTAAAACTTTCCACAACATCAAATGATACGTGCAATATCTTAGGCAACCCCCTTAGGTAAAAAAAAGTCACAAAAAAAAAGTCACGGGGACCATTCACTATCCCTGCTTGTACCACACCCTCCCCTTTAAAAAACCTGCATCCCCCACAAATTAAAAAGTGCCAAAAGGGCAGTATGATTTGAACCATAAATGTTATTTGAACTGGACTTTGGGGAATACCCCGCCCTGGAACGCAGCATGAGCCCCAAACCTGCATGACCCCCAGATTAAAAATGCCCCAAAAAAGGGGTCTTTCCAAACCCCCATTTTTAGTTTCCCCTGGACATTGACTATTTCCCGTTTATGGGCCACAGCATGAGCCCCAAACCTGCATGACCTTTCCCGATTTAAAAAATGCCGGGGAAAAAAGGGTCCGTTTTTTGTCTGTATTTTTTTTTTTTTCGTATAATACACGGTATTTTTTTCACCCTTTTAATTCACCTGTGGTGACTATAGAATTTTCTGTTTTAAGATTTACGTAAAGTGGGGTCAAGAAAAAAATTTCTGGGTGTGCCCAAAAGGGCAGAAAACCGTCACTGTTTGTTTTGATAAAATAAACGGTTTTTTTGCCCTTTCAAATTTACCTGTGGTGAATATAAATTGCTGTTTTAAAAATTTTCCCTAATGCTGCGTCAATGAAAAAATGCTGGGTTTCGCAAAAGTCCCAAAAAAAACGTAATGTTAAGTTTTGGTAAAATAAAAAAGGTATTTTTTGCCCTTTCAATTCACCTGTGGTGAAAAATAGAATTGCTGTTTTAAATTTACCCTAGTTTCTGCGTCAATGAAAAATGCTTTGGGGCCAAAAGTCAAAAAACCTAACTGTTTTGTTTTGGTATAATAAACGGGATTTTTTGGCCCCCTTTTTAATTCACCTGGGGAAAATAGGGAAATTGTTTTTTAAGATTTTTCGTAATTCTGCGTCAAAAGAACAATGCCCGGGGGGCGCAAAAGTCAAAAAAAAAAACTTAAAATGTTATGTTTTTGGGATAAAAAACGGGATTTTTTGCCACCCTTTTAATTCCCTGTGGGGAAAATAGAATTGCTGTTTTTAAAAATTTACGTAGATGCTGCGTCAATGAACAAAGCTGGGGGCGCAAAAGTCCAAAAAAAACGTTTAAATTTTGGGTGTTTTCGTACGATAAAAAACGGTTTTTTTTGGCAACAAAAAAACCTGGCGACTACAAGATTGCCCGTATTGAATTTAACTGCAAGGTGGTTATCAAACATCAACCCGGGGAAAAGGGTAAAATTGAAAATGAAAACCTAACTGGAAAAGTATAAAGATAATAAAAATGGAGTTTTGCAGCAACAAAGAGACCCGCAGTTACTAGAAAAAGAGTTTATCCCCCCTTTTAATTTTAGGCTGCCCCTTTTCCAGGAAATATTTAATTTGCAAATTTTTAATAATAAAAAATATTCCACACAATGTCTACACTAAGTCTTGGGGAACTTTATCCAGGTTTTTTTATAGGGTAGAGCTTTTCTTGGGTTCGCCCGTGCCCCCCCCCCACCCCCTCCCACCGCCGTGAAATTTTCAGCGGGATGCTGCTTTAAAAAATTTTCTGCTAAATACAAAAAAATTTCAAATCTATAATGTAAATAAATTGGAAGGATAAGCAATAGTAAGGTTTCTCTGTGCAGAAAAAAGACTAATTTGGCTGAGCTGTTTTGGCCCCCAGGGAAAAGCGCAGGTCCAATTTTAAAGAGACGCTGAACACTGAGGGTGGGAAAAAGGAAACGCTGTTTATGAAAAAAGAGGGCATGTGATTTTTTCCCGCCCCAAACGCAACCTACCCCCTCCCAGTCAAGAAATTTTCCCCACACATCTCAAACCCCGCTCAAATTTTGTAATCTGGGTTTGCCCGGCCAGCCAAAATTTAAAGGGAAACGCCCGAAAAAGGGGGATCTTTAAAAGATATCTTTAGATTTTAACCTTAATTTCGCATTTCTGGGAAAATTTTGATTTACCCAAAAAAAACCCTTTCCGATTTCAACTTTGGGGATAAAAAAACGCTCAACATTAAACTTAAACAAACAGTTGTCCGTAAAATTTTAGAACAAACCCGTATGTCAGACAGGGGAGTTTTGGGAGGCTTTTCACCGCGAGTGGGGGGAAGGAAGGGGCCCCCCCCCCAAAACATTCCCGGCCCAGGGCGCAGCACAGCAAGGGGGGTGTCGTAAAAGGGGGGGGGCCCCTCGGTGGGCCACAACTGCCCCTGTCCTCTAGGGCCGTTTTGTTTTCCCGCAACCCGATGGTTTTTTGATTTGGGTTGACTAGGTCATCCACTTCCTCCCAGATGACATTGAAAACCCAGCCAAGAGTCGCGGGAACTCAGACACAACCCTTAGTTGGCAGGGCCCCCGGGAGCGGGTCAGGGCCCTCACTGTCCTCAACCCGCCTCTGTCCCATCCGGTTCCCTCAGCCAGAGATCTACTAGGTCTGGGCTCAGCGCCACTATATAGCGAGGATGAACAATTTGAGGAGGGCAGTCAGAAGCTACTTGGCAGCGAAGAAATGGGCCAATATCCCCGCTTCTTGCAGTAGGCGGCAAATTTATAATGTTAAAGGGTGGCAGGGAGGTCATGTTGTGAGGGGTCAGCCTCTGCAAACCGGGACCGGTGATGAGGACAGCAGTGCCCGATGAAACACAAATAGATGATGATGTAGCCGACCGCACTTGGGAACCCGGGGATGAGGCAAGGGTTCATCATCGTCAGGAAAGAGGGCTCAGCTTGCGCTAAAGCAGCGGCGCAGCCAGCAAGTGGGTTGTGTGGCCGTGCATCAGCAGGATAGCAACAGTGTGAGGTCGGGAGCCAGAGGCCACGGGGTAAAAAACCTGCTTCGCAGGTCCAAGAAAGTAGCGGCACAGGGGCTCAGGCGGGCAGGGCGGCAGTAGTCACTCAGTGGGGAGCGTTGGTGGTAAAATCCGATACTCGGCGGTGTGGCAGTTCTTTGCCAAGACACCGGAGGAGCCGAATATGGGTAATGTAGAATCTGTGGCAGGAAAGGGAAGCGGGCCAGGGAGCTAACTTTGGGCACCACGGCCCTGCGTCAAAAAATGCAGCATCACCATCCGGTGCCTGGGAGAAAACGTGGCTCAGATGTGGTGGTCCATCCTGCCGCCGCAGCAACAGCAGCAGTTGCGCCCAGAGCCGAGATGGAGAGTTCCAAGCCGTAATTTCTTTTCCAAAAAGGCAGTACCAGCACTTCATTAATATGTAGAACAGAAGGTGGGCCAGTCCTGGAAGCTTACGGTTTGTTCCAAGGGTGCACCAGCGCGGACGTTCTGGAGCTGTAACTACGGTAAAGGGCCAGACATGTCCTTTAGGGCCCCACGGGTGAATGTGCTTCCTGCACAGGAACACCAAAAACTTGGACGGGAGACGCCGCTTTCTCCTCCACGTTGTCAAACTGGGCTCCTGCGCCAATGTCCGCCTCCCCCCCACCACCACCCATCTCGCCTCCACAAGTACTGGCCATCATACCACATGTGTGGGGCACAGCGGTGTCACGCAGTTCTACACCTGGCTTGCCGCGGCGATCGAAGTCACACAGGGAGGAACTGCTCCGCGTCATGCAGCAAGAAACGATGTGTGGGTTTCTCCGGCCAACTGAAATCGGAACCATGGTGACGGAAAATGGGAGGAACATGGTGTCCGCGCTGCACCGATGAGGGATGGTCCATGCGCCCTGCATGGCGCACGTGTTCAATATGGTTGTGAAAAAATCCTGAAGTCTTCCACCGATCTTCAGAAGATTCTGAAAATGGCCAGGAAACTGTCATGCACTTCATCCATTTCTTCAAAGCCAGGAACACCCTCCCGAGTTGCAGCGGCAGAACGGCCTCCCCCAACACACTCTGATATGCGATGTTTCCACCCATTGGAATTCCAGCCTGCACATGTTGGACCGACTGTATGAACAGAGAAAGGCCATTAACGATTTTTTGATGATCCAGGTAGACAGGAGTACTCCCCAGTGGCAGCTCATGCGTGACACCTGCCGTTTGTTGAGGCCATTCGAGGAGGCCAAAGTTTTTTTGTGAGTCGCCAGGACTACGGGATGAATAACATCATTCCACTGCTTCATGTCCTGGAACAGATGCTGAAAAATCTGTCTGGGCAGGAGACTGGAGACGTGGCGACTATATCTCGCGGCCACATGAGTCCGGTGGGGACTGAAATGGAGGAGGAGGAGGACATTGGAGCAGAAGCATTGTCTGGTGAAATGAGTGGATTTTCTACCCAGGTGACAAGGAGGAGGAGCAGGAGCAGCTGAGGAGGTAGATTGGGGATGAGGAAGATGAGGCAGATTACCCCAAGCACCTGGCGTATACAGTGGAGATGGAGGGCAGGGAGCCCCCCGGGTCACTTGTGCAGATGGCCCGCAGCATGCTTTTTTTGCCTGGCTAGTGACAGCCGAATAATTTAGCATCCGGCAGAGGGATGACTTCTGGCTCTCCACCCTATTGACCCCGCTACAGTCCAAAATGGGAGCCTTTTTCCCAGCTATTGAGAGGGAGGGGCAAACTCAAATACTATAGGGAAATCCTCCCTAGTCAGTTGGCGCTGCCCATGTGCGGCATCGTCCCCCCTCTGACAGGTCTGACCGGGGGGTGCTTCAGCGCTCCCGTGCTTCTGCCGCGGCGGCGGGGGGAAGGTGGGGGGGTGGGAGCAGTACCAGCTCCATCAGCAGCAACCTAAGTCTGGAGTCACTGATGAGCCGCTTCCTTCACCCGCCTAGTGAGGAGGGCCAGTCGCCATCAGCAGCAGCAGGACCCGGAAACAGACCTGAACCAACAGGGGGTGGCCTACTTGGACAGCACTCTGCCACCCCAGTTAAAGATCCGCTGGACTACTGAGCAGCCAAACTGGATGGTTGGCCGCAACTTGCCGAGTTTGCAGTGGAGAAGCTGTTCCTGCCCGGCCAGTAGTGTGGCATCAGAGCGGGTGTTCAGTGCGGCGGGGGCCATCATTACCCCAAGGGGAACCCGCTTGTCCACGGGAAATGTGGAAGACTGACCTTGTCAAGAGAAAAGGGGGGGAGCGCAAGGTTTCCACACACCCAAAGCCTTAGGCG